>QXTE01000116.1:174546-188577 GCA_003942145.1 Platysternon megacephalum | reverse complement strand
TGCCGTGAATGGGAGTTCAAGTAGAGACCAAGGGCAGAGTACGTCTCTAAATGTTACTGAAGCTGGTTACTTTCACCTTGCAACCTGGCTCTGCCATATGGAAGCTCCCTGAATGCAATTTTTATGGACATCAATGAGAACTGACTCCTACAGCCGCAATTTGTTAGACCAAAAGTTACAGACTTGGCTTTTCAAAGGAACATATGAGTCATAGGCCCGGATGCTATTGACATTTTTAAAGCCTGAACGCCTTTGAAAATTCCCATCGTAATCAAGATCTCCTACCTATGATTATCACATTAGGGCCAATATTTCTCAAGTTGATTAGTTGATTAGGTTTAGTACTTCCATCTTTTAAAAAAAAAAACACAAGTTATTTGCTAAATAAAAGTTAATGGTGATACTTAACACTTTACACAAGTTCATGCTTTCGGTGCTCTTGTGAGTTAGATAGGTGTTATCCCCATTTTACAGATGGGGACACTGAGGCAGGGCGGTGAAGTGATTTGCTCAAACCTGCTCAGTGAACCTGGAAAGGATGGGAGCTAGGAATCCCTGGCTCCCAGATTCACTTTCAGTCCACAAGACTGGGGTGAAAGCTTATCAAACTTTATTTTAGCTGCAAATTAAGTAATATATACAGCAGCCCATTATTTTAATGCCAGCAGAAATCCTTAGTTAAGTCTTAAGAATGCAATTTTTTTTCCCTCTCTGGTGTTTCACACACTGCCCCCTAGTACAAAAGTCCCCAGCCCCTCTTACCCCCATTGGTTTCATATGCTTGTGCCAGCAGCCATGCCGAGGATAAACAAAAAAGGATTGAAGAATCATGTAGCAGAGTCAGAAAAGACAACTTGGGTCTCTGTTGGCCTGCATTTTGCAGATTTGCTCACTACATGTACAGTCTTGAATGTGCTTTCAGAATCCCACATTTTGCTGACAATTTCCAAAGACATCAAAGGTTTATCTCTGATTTTAATTTGTTGTATTTTGTATGCATTTTAGGTGTTCTCATCCCAGATTTTGCCTGTATTTCCCATACAGCTTGTTGGGTATAGCTCTCCTACCTTCCTGATATTTAAAATCCGCATCTAAGTGTCAACAAATGCTTTTAGCGTGAATTACAAATTTAACAGGAATTACCGATATAGTCAGCGAAACGTGTAGGGCCCAGTCCTGTAAACTCTCCAGATACAGCATTCTCATTGAAGTCATTCATTTGAAAACGGGAGTCTGTTTGCTTTTATTTAAATTACACACCCATCTGAGCTGGGCGAGGTGTAAAGTAAGACCTGAATGTGAAGTAAATCTTTAAATTTTCCCCTCATGCTCATCCAGTAATTGAGATATGCACAACTTAAACTCGCATCAGAATGAATATCCCTAGACAAACAGAAAAAGCCCAAGCCCAATCATCACAGTACAGATGACCTTCCAGCTTCAGTGTTTTGTCTGCTCTGCCAGAGCTGTTTAAATTTAACATGCTGTAGCATCCAAGAATTGCTTTTACAACCAGCCCTTTTTGGCGCAGGTCTTGATCTGTTTTGCCCGGTGTAACTATATGAATGAAACTAAGAGAAACTTCTTTCTAGTGACTCAGGAAGCAATGGGGAATTATCTGGCTTTACTGTCTTGTAAATAGAGTCAAACACTAATGTTGAATTCAGTAAATAAATGTTTGCCTTCCATAAGTTTAATTTTATGGTAGGTATGTTTATAAATTCCCAGCACCAGCTGTCTATTCAGTTAGTTACTTTCTATCAGTGGTATTGCAAATAGGTCTTGTTCCTCTACGATTAACAAATAAACTTCTTTTTTATTAAGAAGTTAACCCATCAACATATTATAAAAACTAAAAAGCTTATAAAGTATTGTTAAATCAGTACATTGTTGTGGAAAATTGTATCTGTCACCACAGTGCTTTGCATTATACTCAAAATATGGCATTTGTTTGGCTAACTGTATGTTTTTGTTCAGATATCACATGGGTATATGATTTATATGCAAAGGCCTGTGGCATGAAAGAGGTAAAATAGGTGATCATAATGGCCCCTCATGGCCTTGAAATCTGTGCTAAGCTACATGAGCTTTCAGGTTTGTAGCTTGGAAGGTACATTACAATTAAGCATTTGTAAGCCATGGTGAATACCTGGCCAAGTGTCAAAATGAAGCAAAACAAAGAATTTATTGCACCAACTAGTTTCTGACTCAAATGGTACAAGTAAAAAATGAATCTCAACATTCCTTGGCCTCCCACAGCTCATTTATCTTCAGTGGGAGTCTTGCCTGGGTTAAGATTCCAGATCAAGGCCCATGGCTTGTATGCACTGGGAAAAAAAAAATCTGCTTTGTTGTAACTCTTTCCATATCCAGCCCAGGAAAGAACTGGATTTACAGAAAGCAGAACAATGAAGTATCAGAATGACAATGTTGATTCTGGAGGATGAATCTGTGAACTACACAAAGTGTATTAAGGGGCATACACTTATGAAAAAAAAAAAAAAAAGAACTAGTACTTCACGAGCAAAAAGCTGGGGGGTTGTTTTGGCAGTTGGATAACATTACGTTTGAAAGGCATTGTCCCTTTGTTTTTAACAGACAACCCAATATGAAAAGTTGCATCTTGTGCATGCACACAGATTGATGTTGTGTATCTGTGCATAGACTTCTCATCCGAAACCCAAATGAGAGTGGACTAGAGACTAAGGGCTCAGTCCTGCAAGGTGCTGACTATACCTCTAACCAATTGCTGACAACCTTCCTCTCCTTTGAAATTAGTACACAGCAGCTCACAGGATCAGGCTCTAAGAGGATTACTAAAGAACATTTTCAGCAGAAAGGGACAGATCCTCAGGTGATGTAAACTGGCACAGCTCCACTGACTTCTTGACGTTAATGGAGTGATGCCAATATACCTGCTGAGGATCTGGCCCAAGATATGTAGAAGTGATTCCTTAAATATAATGATGGATTTCATTACTCACATTCTCTGATATTTAGTTACTCTAAGAAAAGTAGACTATGACTGTGGAGGACAGAAAGGATATCATCTGAAAAATATGAGCTATCCTGCATGAAGGACCGCTGAGTTGCGTGGTAAGACAAGTAATACATTTTCCCTAGAAAGAATAGCCTTTCTGGGAGTGGGTTGGAGTACATATTTTTCATGAGTACAGCACTCTGAATGAACAACTTATGTTAAGATTAGACAACAAAACTCTGCATGCAAATATAGGCTAGATCTTTATCATGCTGTCAGACTTTGACAATGTATTGCCGCATTATTGCTATTTATAATCAACAGAATTACTAACACTAGAATCACATACCCTCGGTGTTAGCAATTAGGGCAACATAAATAGCAATCCGAATGCCTAGACGCATCGTTCTCGATGTTGATGGCAACTATAGCCATAGAAAATTTTCAAGGGAACATAACTCAAGTCTATATGCCAGCTAGGGTCGGCTAGCCTTTTCTATACCATTTTTAATATAATTCCTGAAATAAAGCTTCAGAACGGTACACTGCCTCTTTAAAATTAGTCTAGGATCTACAGGTAGTTCACATTATTTTTAAAATAATAAATATATATCTATATTAAAATATATATGTATACATAAGTTGGCCTGCCTGCCTTATGGAAAGGCAGCTGCAGAACAAAGTTCTGAGCTAATATTGTACTACCATGTTCTTTTGTTTTGTAGGTAGTCGTCCCTTATTAGATGAGATTATGTTCTTGCTCCACAGAAGGTGCCTGTGTATATAGCTCCTTTGTATTGCTTTCTGCAGAGTCCCTTATATATTTCTTACTATTAATGCTGTGTAGAAAATGAAATCCAGAGATTTTACTACTGATAACTAATCCTATAATGCCACTAGCAAAATAAAGATTGAGTTGTTTGAGAAACAGATCATTTATATTGTGTACAGTTTATTGCCTGATGCCTTGTTTGGTGACTGAATGTTCTTTCCTTCTCCTGGACCCTTGATGCTTATTTCAGCTATGGTGTTTACTCCTCACTTTAATTAACTAGCAGGCAATAAAGTATATTCTATGTTTTGAAGCCAAGTAGTGTGCTTCTTAATTATCCATTAACAGGGATTAAACATGGATGGAAGGCCTGCAAATGGAGTTCCAGCTTTCCCTCAGCACAGTAAGTCCTTTCCAAACACATGCTACTGGTGCTCAGAAGATAGCTTCTTGACAAGACAGGATTGAAATGGTCAAGACAAAAATCTCTTCGTGCTGAAAAGGAACAGAGCAGGGAAGGAGTGTTGAGAGCGGACAGCCACTGCTAGAGGCTGTTTTTGCTTTCTGCTCAACATTAAGAATATAAGGAAACCACACGGACACACCTGGGTTCCAACTAATCATATCTACTAACTATATATAAATATATAGGCCTACTTGCATATAGACACCACTGCTCGGGCAAGGTTCTGGGGTTTTACGCAATAGAAGACAGAAATGCCCACTAGAGGCATGCCAAACTAAAGGGAAACATACGCCCTATTCACTACAAAGGCATAATGTGATCTGATCTGTTACACAAGGACATGTCTAACGGGAGAAGTTTCTACCTAAGTCCCATCTGTGTGTGTTTGTGAGAAATTAGCCCGTCAAATTTAGTCTAATTTTATTTAGAAGTGGAGTTTTTGGACCGAAAAATATTTTGTCATTTTCTACTTTTCAAAATTTTCCCCTGGAAACTTTTAATGGAAAAGTTGAACCCATTGGCTATTCCATGCGACCTTTTTTTGTTTTTGTCCCCCCCGCTCCCCGCTTTCATTGCCATTGTGTAACTACTGATTAGTCAGCTTAGTGACCTGATATCCCATGGTATCTTGCTGTTCCCTGAATGGATGAGTGTAATCATAATGCAAGGGGGCAGGGGGATTACAAGCAGAGGTTGTGATCAGTTCACTTGGCCTGCAGTTCCGGGGGAGCGGGATTCTGTAGTGGTCTAGAATATTATCCTTCCTTGTCTGGGCCATTGATGGAGGCGCAGTGGTCAGTTTAACGCTATTGTTTAGATCTCTGATACAGTCTTGCTTTGGCCAGAAGCCAGGCAGCCTGCCAAAAACGGGCACCCCCACAGAAACAGCATTGTCCTCAGGGGCATGTGCAAGTGGCAGGCCAAGGGCTACAGTAAGGGAACTGCAGCTTCTCTGCTGAAACCAGAAAGGAGCCCTCCACTCCCTCTCCTCCATGGCTGGAGTGATGAGAGCTCTGCCTCCTGGTTCAGTCTGGTAATCTGCTACCAAAGAAACAGCTGTCTTTGCTACATGATGTGGCAGAGAGTAAGAAAGCGAGAGACAGAGAGGGGGAAGGGAGCCTATTGAGTGAGAGGAAGTGGTGAAGGTCACAAGTGCTGAATAAAGAGATGTAGAAGCGTCTAGATATATTTAACAGAGTGGCGGCTCTCTCAGCTCCCAAAGTGAGAGAGAAGAAGTGTGATCAAGCTAGCAGAGCACCTGTCAGTCGATGAGGGGATGGGGGCCATGGAGGACTGGCTCGCTATGGAGCATTCCTGCGGTGGCTCAGCAGTGTTGCACCAGAAAGTATGCCTGTTGCCAGTGGGGGAGAGGGAAGCTACCACCCATGCAGCAAAGAGGGAGGTTGCACAACGTTCCCCTGGTCCTGGGTATTTTCTTTAACTTTTCACCTCTGCAGCAACCTGCAGCGCCCACTAAATAACTGAAGCACACGTGGTGGGCATGCAGTGTTTTGACCTGGGCTACAATGATAAAACCTGAGTAATCTGTCAGCTAGGAGGAGCCACTTCACGTGAGAAAAGGGGAGGGCCAGGGCTTCTGTCACCTGATTTCAGAGTAGCAGCCATGTTAGTCTGTATCCACAAAAAGAACAGGAGTACTTGTAGCACCTTAGAGACTAACAAATTTATTTGAGCATAAGCTTTCGTGGGCTACAGCCCACTTCATCGGATGCATAGAATGGAACATATAGTAAGGAGATATATATACATACAGAGAACATGAAAAGGTGGAAGTAGCCATATCAACTCTAAGAGGCTAATTAATTAATTAATTGATATGGCTTTCCTCTCCCAAACAGGTCATGCCAGGGTGGCGAGGGCTTCAGTGAGGCAGGGCCTTTTGAGCTGCAAGGGTGGGAGCTATGCTTGATCACAGACAAGCTGCAGATTACAGGCCAGTGGTGTAAATTGACATTGACTTCCATGGTGCTACACGAAGTTACGCCAGCAGAGGATCTGGTCCTACATCTCACCCTGGACGGGCCTGGGCTGCCGTAGCAGTGTGATCGTTTGCCGGCAGAACACACAGGGACTGCTGAGAAACAAGACGTTGCCAGCAGTACATTAGAGAAACCAGAGGCTGTCACTAAGGAGTGGGTGATGCCCTCCTCTCTCCCGTCCCCACTTACTTTGAGGCCCAGAGAGATTAAGTGATTTTCCCAGGATCACACAGAGAATCTGTGAAAGAGTGAGGAGCTGAATTCAGAGTTCCCAAACCCTAAACCAGTGCCTTAACCACAGGATCATCCTGTCACTAATCTGAGCTGGATGAATGAATTGAACGCCTCCCCCACAATAGAAACGTCCACCTTAATTGATTAGTCTCATTAGAGTTGGTATGGCAACACCCATTTTTTCATGTTCTCTATGTGTGTGTGTGTGGGTATATATATATATATACAGGTCTGTCGCATCTTAGGCGCATTTAACATGTGTGATTTCAGCTTTATGCGGTCGGCAAAACAAAAAACAAAAAAAACAAAAAAAGAGAAAAATAACAATTTAAATACTGTTTCTGTAGTGCGGGCGATTCTGCCCGCAATTACACTCAATGTAATGTTGACTACGCGATTTTCGCTTTAGGTGCTGACTGCGGAACGTAACCCCAGCGTAAGATGAGACAGACCTGTATATATATATATCTTCCGACTGTATTTTCCACTGCATGCATCTGATGAAGTGGACTTTAGCCCACGAAAGCTTATGCTCAAATAAATGTGTTAGTCTCTAAGGAGCCACAAGGACTCCTCGTTCTTTTTGCTGATACAGACTAACACGGCTGCTACTCTGAAACCTGTTGTCTGGATTGACACCACTGAGAGTGGCTACTTTGGGGCAGACTGTAAGAAACAGGGCAGACACCCCAAGCTGGTGATGTGTTCTGTAATTAGATTTCATCAAGTCAATAATCAATGTAAACATCTGGATCACTATATCAGTCTTACCATGGAGTCACAGACAGTCCCTTTAGACTCTCCAGCCTACCTTGCCACCCAGGCAAACTGAACTTTGTGATAATGGTTATTTAAACCAAAAATCACATCAGATTGTTCCCAGTCCCAAGAGACCAGCCACTTAGCCCAGATCAATTGGTACCCTAGATCTTACACCAAAGACAACGCTCACAGCCAATTATTTAGTAAACTAACTATAGAATTTATTATAGAACTAGGAAAAGGAAATGAAAGTTATTGAGAGGATAAAGCAGGTAAAGTATAACAACAGGTGAGTGACAGTTTGTAATTCAAAATGGTGGCAGTGATGTAATAAACTGCCAGTCTCCCAAAAATCTTTTTCAGGGTACCCAGATTGTCTCTGGGGATCTCTGCTTTGCATCTGGTGCACATCCCTGTAACAGTCCAGAGATGAAGCATCTTCCTTGGAATCCATTCTTATATCATCTTCTGATAGAACACAAGCTGACAGCGTCTTCCCACGTGGGCTTTTCCTTTGATAATGGTAAGTGAGGAATGCACTTAGAGGCTCTGACTTCCATCATCCCACATAATGACCACTTGCTTTGAAATTAGCATTTTCTGTTAATGTCCTTCATTAGCATTTCAGAAGATTTTTGCTATTACACTGTAACAGAAACAGATTAGTGAAAACAATACAAGAAACATTCCACCAGTTTTCCTGAAATTTAAACACCTGAATACACTCTTACATTTACACTCATTTTGCTCTATCCTAATACACAAGTGAATTGGCCTGTTGCCCTGATCTGACCTGGTCTGCCAGCAGCACAAGAAACACCAAACTAGCAATGTGGTTTTAGGAGAGTTCTGCCAGAGGAGGGAGGTGAAACCTAGTGGGCAGAGCAGCAGCCTGGGAAGAAGAGATCTGGGGTCTGTTCCTGCCTCTATCCCTTTATAAATTTGGGCAACTCATTTGTTCTTTGTTGTGTGCCTTGGGTTGTACCATGTGGGGGATTTGCCTCCAGATGAGGATAGGAATGTCTCTACTCAGGGGGTTCTGCTACCAGCTTTAGATTAAAGCAGAAGCTCTGCAGCAATGCTGCNGGGGGATTTGCCTCCAGATGAGGATAGGAATGTCTCTACTCAGGGGGTTCTGCTAGCAGCTTTAGATTAAAGCAGAAGCTCTGCAACAATGCTGCTGGCAGAGGCTACCCAAAAAAGATCAGGGCCTCCTCTGACTGCCTTCACCATATGCCCCTAGATAGCCGACCTGCTTTTTGGATGACACTGCTCCCCCTGGCCCAGGTGAGGTTGTCATAGCACAAGGCAATGGCATCCACCTACTGGCTGCCATTGCACCTTGGTTTATGCTGGCAGTCTGTGTAAATCAGACATAAAGCCAGCCCCTGGGTAGTTGTATTTACCCAACTCACAGGGCTGCTGGGAGGATTCAAGTTTGTGAAGCACTTTGAGATCCGTGGATAAAAACAGTGTGAAAGTACAAAATACATCATGCAGTTGTGTCATGACAAACACACAGCCCAGGTCTCTGGGGTGAGTACAGCTGGTTGAAACTTGGACTATCTAATCCATGGGAAATTACAACATTAGCAAGAAAATTGTTCTGAATTGGAACCAAATGTCAAAATTTTGAAATTCCCAGGAAACAAAATTGCGGGGGGGGGGAGGGGCGGGGGCGGGGANAGTTTGTGAAGCACTTTGAGATCCGTGGATAAAAACAGTGTGAAAGTACAAAATACATCATGCAGTTGTGTCATGACAAACACACAGCCCAGGTCTCTGGGGTGAGTACAGCTGGTTGAAACTTGGACTATCTAATCCATGGGAAATTACAACATTAGCAAGAAAATTGTTCTGAATTGGAACCAAATGTCAAAATTTTGAAATTCCCAGGAAACAAAATTGCTGGGGGGGAGGAGGAATTGTTGTTGCAGGTTGATTGAAATGTTTCATTTCAATAAAATTGAAATTGTTTGAATTTCAGCTTTATTTTATATTTAAAATTAGGGTGTAATCATTTTTCAATTATACAATACTATAATATAAAATAGTGATTGGTATTGTAATTTGTATTCTAAATGGGAATGGGTAATAGATTTTATAAGCGATACTTGGTTTGCTCATTGCTGGTAATTGGTATTTTAACTGGGCATTTGTAATTGATATTGTACTTGGTTCGGTATTGTAACTGATGAAAAATTGAAACATTCCATCTCAAAAAAGGTCAAAATGGCATGTTTTGAACTTACCAAAACGTTTCATTTCAATTTGTTTTAATTGTTTCATCAGAATCAAAAGGGTCCCATGATATTGTGTAGATTTTTGACACAATATTTTTTCTGCCAGAATAATGTTCCACTGGAAAACATCAGAGGCACTCTAGTGGTGAGCAGTGTCTCCCCTTTGAAGTTTTCTGACCGTCTATATTATCATGTACTAGAGATACAGGACTTCACAACTGAACTGTGGTTTGCACACAGTATGCTATGTGGGATGGCTCCATCCCTCACCCTTGCTGAAGTGCTCTGCTGAGAAACATGCAGTGGGCTTGGTGTGAACAGAACTGCATGCTGTAGAAGAGAAGACACCTGGTAAGAGCTCTATTTATTGCAAACAAATAGTTTCTGATTTAAGTTTTCTTGCTATCGGAGGGGTGGGGGGAGGTGCTCCTGTGGGGTGTAATGAAGGCTTTGGACATGGTCAGAATCCACAAATTCACCCTCCTTCTGTCCCTAGTTAGAACACACGCAAACACAGAAAATCAAGGACTTTGTACTGTGTGTGAAAACTAACTGAGGTAAATGCTCCGGTGTGACCCTTTTATGTCACATAACCTTCCGCTTTTTTAGTTAAGGATTAATAGCACATGGGGAGGGGGTGGATTGGTAAGTGGGAGGTTGCTTCCTAGCAGCTCCGTGAACAAACCACATTTGAGTACTTAAATGTCAAGTCTATCTGTTAAAAAATGTCAGCCTTTCTAGTTCTGCAAATGGAAGGGTTGTGATTCATTTGGCTTTAGCAAGGCATTCCCTGTAGTTATTACTTTAACATTTTCGTTGCTGGATCCCTTGGAGGCCACCCAGATCAGGTCACCATTATGCTAAGCACTGTACAAATATACAGTGAATAACAGCTCCTCCCCCCCTGGATCTTACAGTCTAAAGAGGAGATTTTCAAAGGGCTGATTTTCACTTGGAGTTAGTCACCTAACTGTCATTTGTGCCTTTGAAAATCTCCCCCTACCAGATTGAGTGTCTCAAGAAATCCAGATTGAGAGGGAAGCAATCATTAATTGAAATGGATTTATATCTGAGCACTAGCATGTGGATTGGAAATTAGCCAAAGAACTTTAACAAATAATGTGACCTCCCTAGGGACTAATGAGGAAGTCATGGAGTCCCTGGAGAAGCACAGGTGCCATGTATCATAAGGAATAGATGTTTTTCATATGAGGGCCCTGAAGGAATGCACTGCTGCCTTTTTTCTACTACGTCTGTACAGTGCCTGGCACAATGAGGCCTTGATACCTGCCTGAGAGGGGCCTCTGTGCACTGCTCTAACACAAATGATAACTAGAATAATTCTAATGACTAGGCTGTGTAACTGACTTGCAAAGCAGAAACACATTCCACATAAAATAGGAGCCAAATCAGAGCACAGGCCACTGAGCCTAACCTGAAGACTGGGGAGATTGTCAGATCTTAACTACAAAGAACCTTTCAGCCAAACTTTTCCATTTCTTCCTTTCAGCCAACTTCTACTTTGCTTTAAGCAATTCTTATGAAACAGAATGGCTGGCCCTTTAACAAATAGCCGTTTAAGGGGAATTGGGCCCAGCCCAGCTGTGATTAATCAGCAGCCTCCCCTCTGATGCTGAGAGGCCAGGGATCAGGTGACAGCTTGAAGATGCTCAAGAAGCCAGCAAGCAACTAGATTGAGGCCAGAGCTGCGAAAAGGCTCTTCCAGGTAACCCAGGGTCAGGGAGACGAGCCAGAAGGGAGTTCCCCACATGGACCTGGCTGAGGATACCTGCTGGGTTGGCAACAGCGGAAGTCCTCTGAGGCAGGGACCATAGGAGAGGGAGGTGGCAGGACCTGGTTTACCAGTTTTGATTGATGCTGAACTGTGTTTGTGTTTGAAAAACAAATACATCCTTGAGGAGAGGGACTGAAATACCGACACTGGTAAGAGCTTCACTTGATGCACAGGCTGGTGAGTTGCCCTGCCAGCTTGTACAAGAGAGGGGAAACTGAGGTAGAAGCTGCATCCCAGGCTGGAATAGGGAGGATCTACTACACTATTCCTCCTTGTTGTTCACATCCTTTAACTGCTTGCAGATAGTTATCATAGGGCCCGTTATTTGTCAGTTAGCCAAGCTACAAGGTGCAAGACAACAGAGAATCAGGTCCTCTGTGCCCAGTTCTCCATCTGTAAAACAGAGCTAAGAAAACTCACCATAGTGACCTCACAGTGGCGTCCTGGGGCTTGTTAATGGATGCAAACTGATTTGAAATCTTTGTATGGCAGGTCCTCTCTGAGAGTTGAGCTGCTATTAAGAGCGTAACACAGACTAGTCTGTATGAAGAGATGAGGTGTTCTCCTTATGCGGAAGGCCTATTCCACTAGGAGCCATTGGTGTCTTAAAATGAAATCCTGCCCCCAGTGAAGTTAATGCCATAATTCCCGTTGACTTCAATATGGCCAGGATTTTACCCTTTGTGCAGAGGGGGAAGAGGCATTGTACCATATTGGGGTCAGGTTCTTCCTGTAAATTAAGGCAATACGTTAATACTTGTGTACCTCTTGAGGGGTTTGAAGTTTAATTAATGTTTGTATAATGCTTCGGAGATGAAAAATACTATATATTAATATTATAATGGGCTTGAATATTCCAATATGTGGCCTGACATCAGTGAGTCTAAATGGTTCTGTGAATTCAAGACAATTTCAGTTCTTACTGGTACCTCTCCAGCCTCTCTCCACAGAAGAAAGGAAGAGAAAAATGGTTCCTTTCAATCCTTCCACAAGAAGTGCCTGGGGAAGCCTCTGGCCTAAACTCCTGAAGGGGTTCAATATTTAGAGAGAACTAGAAAAGACAATATTATGCAACTCCACTTTTAGGTGTGGTTTTCAGTACTTTTTGTGGCTAGAAGTGTCAAAAGACTTGTAGCTAATTTTCTAAGCCTTACCTGTGGTGAACTATTTCAGACAGTGAGCTTTCTGGAAACTGGTTATTCTGTGGCTGGGATGCCTGCAATGGGTTTGCATTCTGCTAAGAGGATATCACTCCCCATATAAAGGTCATTTGCTTTGCTTTGAAATCTACGTCACTTTTTTATTGTGCAAAAAACTGAACAAGAACCTTTCACTTAGAAAGATGGCATTGACGTAGTTTGTCTCATTCTTATTTTTACCTGCTGGAAGAACAGTGACAAGAACAGGCTTAGACTTGTCAACGTTCAGCCCCTCTGAAGTTTTTGTTTTTCCACAGCATCTTTTCCCTGAAAACAGACTTATGACTTGCAGGGCTCCAAATCAAAAGCAGCACCCCAATATGATGGAAGAATTTTGACTTGATCCAGACTATCTCCTGTTTGGCCCTCATGCTGGAATTTGGGAAAAGTCTGGTGGTGAGATGATTCCTTGTGTATTGGTCTTGCTGCCACAAGAGGCGTAGAGGTCAGTTCACTTGCTGCAGAGTTTGCTTGAGATTAAAAAGAAAGTGGGGATCTAATAAGTTACTAATAAGTCCCTGAGTGATATTTATAATTGTAGCTCTAAAACTTCTTGGACTGAACTATGCCATTTCCTCCACAGTGAAGACCTGAGGTAAGCGGTGTCCCTGAAGTATTATTTGGGTTGAAAAATTCTTGAAGAGCCTCCCGGTAGGATTTGTGGCAGCAAACCGCCTAATTAGTTTCAAGATAGAGCTTGATACATTTATGAGATGGAAACTGTGATGGGGGTGAGGTTGGGTTCGGTGGCCCAGGGATTCCCTTTTGGTCCTATGTCTTCTGTTCCTAAATCTCATGCTTCAGGGCCTCAGCCTGTCACCTGTAGGGGTCAGGAAGGAATTCTTTTCCCTCTTGGGCCTGGTCTACACTACAATTTTAGTTCGAATTTAGCAGCGTTATAGCGAATTAACCTTGCACCCGTCCACACAACGAGGCCATTTAATTCGATTTAAAGTGCTCTTAAAATCGGTTTCTGTACTCTCTCCGACGAGGGGAGTAGCGCTGAAATCGACATTGCCGGTTCGAATTAGGGTTAGTGTGGATGGAATTCGAAGGTATTGGCCTTCGGGAGGTATCCCACAGTGCACCATTGTGACCGCTCTGGACAGCAATCTGAACTCGGATGCTCTGGGCAGTTGGACAGGAAAAGCCTCGCGAACTTTTGAATTTCATTTCCTGTTAGCCCAGCCTGGTGAGCACAGGTGACCACACAGAGCTGAACAGCACAGGTAGCCATGCAGTCCGAGAACCGCAAACGAGCACCAGCATGGACCACACGCGAGATACTGGATCTGATCGCTATATGGGGAGAGGATTCCGTGCTCGCAGAACTGCGTTCCAAGAGACGGAATGCAAAAATTTTCGACAAGATCTCCAAGGGCATGATGGAGAGAGGCCACAATCGGGACTCCTATCAGTGCCGTATTAAGGTGAAGGAGCTCCGACAGGCCTATCAGAAAACCAAGGAGGCAAACGGACGGTCCGGGGCAGAGCCGCAGACATGCCGCTTCTACGAGGAGCTGCATGCAATTCTCGGGGGGGCCGCCACCACTACCCCACCCCTGACCGTGGACTCCGAG
>QXTE01000116.1:0-171472 GCA_003942145.1 Platysternon megacephalum | reverse complement strand
CCGTTGTTTTCACGGAGGGAGGGGGAGGATGTTCCCAGAACCGCCCGCGACAATATTTTTTGTCCCATCAGGCATTGGGATCTCGACCCAGAATTCCAATGGGCGGGGGGGACTGCGGGAACTATGGGATAGCTATGGGATAGCTACCCACAGTGCAACGCTCTGGAATTCGACGCTAGTCTTAGTACATGGACGCGCACCGCCGAATTAATCCGCTTACTGTGGCCGCGTACAATCGAATTTATACAATCGGTTTCAAAAAATCGAATTCCGTAAATTCGGACTAATCCCGTAGTGTAGACGTACCCTTGATGTATTCAGGATTCATTTTTTTTTGCCCTTCCTCTGAAGCATCAGAGATGGAAACAGCTGGAGATGGGACACTGCAGTGCTCTGATGCAGTACAAATAATTCTCTTTCTCAGGTGCTTGGCTGGTGGGTCTTGCTCACATGCTCAGGGTTGAATTGATCAGCGTTTCCAGGATCTGGAAGGAATTTTTACCCAGGTCAGATTGGCAGGAAATTTGGAGTGCTTGGTTTTTTTTTTTAACCTTATGGGGTGCATATGGTTTGCTAGGATCATCTGAGTATATCTCACCAAATCAATTCCCTGCCATTGCAGGGGCCTCAGGCACTGGCGCACCTCAGTCACTCCTTTTCTCTGCCTGGGGCACACAATAGTTTACTGTCTTGGGGGCTGTAATACTTTTGTTTAATCCAGGTTATTGGGCTCAAAACAGGTAACAGGGTGGAATTTAGAGGCCTGTGATGCGCAGGAGGTCAGTCTAGAAGATATGGTGGTCCCTTCTGTCTTGAAACTCTAGATGAATGGAAATCACTGAGTTTCTACCAAATTTCAAACCTTGTTTTACATTGGATTCACTCCTCTCCTATGTTGGGTCTAACACAGTGGTTTTCAAGTTGCGGGTTGTGACCCAGTACTGGGTCGTGGAATGTAAGGTACTGGGTCACAGCGGCTCTGGTCAGCACCGCCGATTGGGCTGTTAAAAGTCCCGTCGGCGGTGCTTCCCGGCTAAGGCAGGCTAGTCCCTACCTGTTCTGACACTGCGCTGCGCCCTGGAAGTGGCCAGCAGGTCTGGCTCCTAGGCGGGGGGGCACGGGGCTCCGTGCGCTGCCCCTGCCCTGAGCACTGGCCAATGGGAGCTGGAGGGGGCGGTGCCTGCGGGTGAGAGCCGCTTGTTCACCTCCGCCTAGGAGCCAGACCTGCTGCTGGCTGCTTCCAGGGCGCCGCACGGTCCGCAGTGCCAGGACAGGCAGGAAGCCTGCCTTAGCACCCCCACTAAGCCGCTGACCGAGAGCTGCCTGAGGTAAGCCTGTGCCCCAATCCCCTGCCCCAGCCATGAGCTCCTCCCCTCCCCCCAAAACCTGGAATCCCTTTGTGAAAGTCAGATTCAGGACTCACAATTTGTCAGACCACTCTGTTTATTAGCACAGCGCTCTGCTAATACAACCAGATAATGTGAGCACCATGGAAGACTCAAACTATCTTATTTATACAAATAAAAAGGGGGGCGAACTTAACAAGAAAACAAAGAAAGCAAAACTGATAAGTTTACCTGGTGCTAGACACACACACATCTTATTTCCTTACTAACTCTCACCAATCTCCTGTTAATGTCCCACCATTAGCTTAGGTGCGACTCATTGTTCTATACCTTAATGTTCCTCTTCCTGACAACTATATTTCAACATTCCTCATTCCTGCTTAAAGGAACATACAGCATTTCTTTAATCCATTCTATTTTTACAATATAATTCATTCTACTTTCACACCTTCCTGCACCACAAGCCCCTCATCTCCGGCCCCAGCCCAGAGCCCTGACACCCTCCCATTCCCCAACCCTCTGCCCCAGCCCAGAGCCCTGACACCCTCCCATACCCCAACCCTCTGCCCCAGCCCTGAGCCCCTCCCACGCCCCAAACCCCTCGTCCCCAGCTCTGTTGGGTCGCAGGCATCAACAATTTTCTTTAACTGGGTCGCCAGAAAAAAAGTTTGAAAACCACTGGTCTAACAGATCCCCAAGAGGATACAGTTTCATCAGAAATGGGTGCACCAGGTTCCCTAACTTTGTGCCATGTTCCCCTGACCCATACTGATGCTGGCTGCAGCAAAGGCCATTTGGTGCTCAGTGACTCCCTTAGGAAGTGGAACTGCTAAACAGATGGCTGGCTACATGTGCAAGTGCAAACATTAGCAGTTGGGGGCTATCGGGATTTGGGACACCGCTGGAGAGTTTTCCCCCTTATACTACAACAAAGGTTGTTGCTAGATGTGACAGATGAATTCCTGCTCTCATTTATTTCAGATGACAGGGCCTGAATCTGCTCCCATTGAAACCAAAGGCAAAACTTCTTTTGAGGGAAGTTTCCCATTTAAAGGGAAACAGTGCCATTTTCCTCAGGCCAGGCTTCTCAGTGGTGTATGTTATGCAGCAGTATTCTGTGGGCGGACATCACACAATTCATTTTTAGTCACCCCTGTGTGTTAAACTTACAGTCCTTTCACTTGCTATGCATAGAGCTAGGAATGGTGAGACTCGAATCTGTCGTTTAAACTTTCCTGCTACCCCACCATTTTTCAGCAAGGATATATTCCTGCCTCCTTCAATAAAGAGAGAGTATATTCTGTGCACCCAGTGTGTACTTTACACAGTCAGCATTCAGTTGTCTGGAGAATACTTATGAAACTTAATTTGGTCTCTTACAAAACAAACACATAGATGCCAAACATGAGATTCAGATATGGGTTAACTATGGGTTGAACATTCAGCACATATTTCTGAAGTGCAGAACTGTAATTCCTTCTTGGCCAAATCTACCCTGTGAAATCCACATTCAGGGACAGGGAGGATTTGCAAAGTGAATAAATATTCACCCAAATTCAGAAGTGACATGCAAAAGTCTCCTGGATGGTTGAAGTCCTCGTTTAAAATTCTTCAGAGGCATATGAGTAATATTGTGATCTGGGTTGCATGGAACAGATGAGCAATGCGGCTTGAAATTAAATCTTTGGGATGAAACCATTTGTACAATCATATCTAAAATATTGAGCTTCTATTATGATTTAGCTGCCTTTGAAAATGCTGGTACTGTAAAGATGAAAGCAACAGGTGGTCTAAATCAGGAAGTTACATATTCAGGATTCAACTTTGCACCAAGGCAAGGGCTCATTCTTACTGAATACACTCATGCGCTAGCAGCGTAGGGCTCATCGGCAGGAGCTCTGCTCCCTACCGCTCTTATTCTTAGGACAATGTCAGGAATTCCAGCTCCTCTATTGCAGGTTCTGCTATATTGTAGATCTCAAAAGGTTCTAAAGGCAGGAGACCACAAAATGCACGATAAAAAGGTCATTAAACCACGGATGAGCTGAAAATAACACCCAGCTGCAAGACAAGGTAAGTTTGCAGTCACTAATACGTCTAGTGGGGTAATTGACTCCCGGCTTGAACAGGCTGTACTTTACTTGGCTGATGTGTCAAGTTCATTAGTAAGCCAGTGCAATTTAGACAAGAAAGCTCTAGTGACTGAAAATTCATGATAGAGAACAACAGGGAATGAATATGGTGGAAATGTGGTATAGAGGCGTTTTCTTGTCGTGACTTTGTGCTTGGACAATAATGTTAATGCTGAATCTGAATTTGGATGTGAACTATTAAGAGGGTAAGTTATAAATCTGAATCCTGAAGTCTAACTTTAGCAACATTTTGATCCACATTTGTTAACTGCCAGGTCCGCCCAGCTCTGGTTACAATTCATTTTGGAACAAAGACGAGTGAATGTTAAAGAGAAAAGGGAAACAAAGAAAAAGCCAGGCAGCAGGAGCAATTAGATGAACTCCATCTGTGGTTCATAACTGAATGAGTTAGTTCTTCATTCTCCTTAGGAATATTCATCTAGCCAGCATATTCATCTAGGTGTCACAGGTTTGGAGACAGTCTGGCAGTGACCTGTTCACTTTTCAAATTCACTGACTTTATTTTTCTTCATATCTATGCCAGGCCATTATAACCAACTGAAAAAGTAATTTGGTTGCTAAAAGGACTGAAAAGAATAGGCTTTCTGTTAAAGTTTAATACAAACATCCAAGATATGTCTATACAGCAGATGAGACCTGGGGTGTATACTTGGGTGGCAAGCCCTTCACATGTGGCTGTACTGCTATTTTAAGTGAGCTGGCTCAGGAATGTCCACACACCTCCCACTGCTGTGTAAACATACACCTAGTTACCAGTGTGAAGAAAATTGTATAATGTCGTTGGGCCAGATCCTCAGGTTGTGTAAATCAGCCCGGCTCCATTGACCTCCATGGGACTGCACTGCTACACAGTCGCTGAGAAGCTGAACCTTTTATTCCCACAACTTTCGGGTGTGTGGTTTTTGAGAGAGAATTTTTTAAAAAGAAATTTCCTGTTGTCTGTGTCAAACTCAGTGAACAAAACAAGAGAAGAAAAAGAGATGGCAGATAATTCTGAAACTTTAAATCCATACGCAGTTTGGGCATCCTTGAAGTTTTGCTTTACCAGGAGGTAAGGTGGTATTGGTATGAACAGGTATTCCCATTCTTGGAAGTAATAGAATCTCTTACAATGGGGACTACCCACACATAAGTGTGATACTAATAATAAAATACATTTTTGTTAAAAACCTGTTAAAGGCTCCCAAAGGACTGTAAAAATGTGCATAGAGTTACACAAGGTAAGACTTGATCCTGCACATTGTGACTAACTCTCTGAGTGGTCTCATGGACTTCAATTGGATTACTCACAGTGCACAAAGTTAAGCAGGTGCTGAAGTCTTCGAAGGATCAGGACCTTAATGCACCTTACCACTTGCTGTGGTATTGTGAGATGATAAATGGCGCAATTCAGGACCACACAAAGACAACTTTAACAATACTAGATTTTAAAATGTTAGCTTTGTACCGTGTATGCAGAGCGGTTGTAGCCGTGTTGGTCCCAGGGTATTAGAGAGACAAGGTGGGCAAAGTAATATCTTTTATCGGACACATAGACTTTAAGGTCAGACGGGACCATTGTGATCATCTATTCTGACTTCCTGCACATTGCAGGCCACAGAACCTCACCCATCCACTCCTATAATAGACCCAACAACCTTCTGTTGTTGAGCAAGACAAGCTAGAGATCACCTCGCCCACCTTGTCTCTCAGCTTTGTACCTTCACAACAATCAGGAGGGGTCCTCTTCTTAGAATCTTTCTTTACTTAACTTTTATCTGGTTGGTTTACCTCTGTTTGCCACAGTCACAATAGGAGCACAAGACACGCCTCAATCAGACCATTCTAGTTCTCAAGGAATAGGAGATAATCTGTATTAAAATTGATTTGCAAAGAAAAAGAAATTGTGGGGAAGTTTCCCCCTCTACCCCCGCAAGTTTTTCTTACATTAGAAATTCAGATCTTTCCCACCCTGATTTCCTGGAGCATTCTAAGGACAGCTGAGTAAATGCCAGTCCCTGAGCTTACAAACCAAAGACAAGATGTAACTGTGGGGAGTGAAACAAATGAGTGGGTTGGTTGGGGGTGGGTGCACACTAGAGGATGGAGTAACAGTCATAGGATGTTTTAGCATAGATGAGAGTTGTGTGCACAATTAATAAGCCAAACAGTAACAACTTGACACCCACCTAAACTGTGAACTTTAGCAATCTGTATTTCTGAGTAATTGCATCTTATTTACGTATGTTTCAATCATTACAAATTCAGCACCCTACGTGCTTTCAATTAAGGGCAGAGAGAACTCAGTCTTCATCTGAAACCAACAAAAAGTCCTCTAGCAAATTTTAGGAAGATCACGTGAGACACCTGATATTTTTCTTGTTTTGTTTTGTTTTGTTTTTAAAAACCCTCTCGACATCATGAAGAAGAAAATACACAACCTCCTTTTTGTTCTCTCTGGCAGGTCACCCATAAATTACTACTTAAAGTCTCTTGGACAATAAGACATTCATTAAGTTACAATATGCTGTTGCACATAAAATAGTCTTTTCCCCCATTTTACTTTCTCAAAAACTTGGCACACAGGCAACTTGGGCACTCATCTTGGGCCCAGAAGTGATCAAGCAATGTAATCAAGTCTAATGTTTTACAGCATAGGTACAAAATATCCTCCTTGCCGTTAACTAAGTATTTGCTAAATTAGTTATACAACCAACTGCATTCCAAACTATATATGTCACTAATTGTCAAAACTGGGATCTTGTTGAAAGGTTTGTGTGTTTGATTTACAATCACTTGATTAAAGGCAGTAGTTTAGCACGTAATACTGCAAAGTAACAATTCAAAATGAACTCAAGTTGTGTAAAGATTCATTTTAAGGGCTATGTTGATATAAGTGGCTGAGAAGGTCCCAAAAGTTGTTACCAGGATAACTTATAGTGTATGTATTAGGAAATTGAAAAATAGGGTGCTAAATTAAACTGTACTGGAGTTGGAACATATAAGGTGGTCAGAGAACTCAAATCTGCTCGTCATATTTCAAGGCAAAAGCCATCCTGTCCGTCTTTTAAAAAGAAATGCATTTTCCACCCTATTGGAGAAACGGTGTTGTGTGTTTTGGAATCAGGAAAGCTTCAGCTAGGAATGAAAAGAGGAACATCAAATTTAGGATGCCGTCCTATTTTTAAGCATTTTACTTTTATAATTACTTAACTTCCTCCTGCTAAATCGAGAACTATATGCTTCTGCAGCTGAATTATGGATGTGAACACTTCCATTTTGTCTGAGAAAATAAATCAACATCAAAAACTGAAGCAATAACATTTGTTAACCGTTTGGCCACATTGCAAAACCAGTGCTTTTCTGGAGTCATGTAAGGAAAGGGGGGAGCTGAAGAGTTACAGCATTGATGGATTATGGTGGTTGCTATTTTTGTTCCTGAGGGGACTAGCTTTATTATTGCCTATATGACAGTTATGTGCATGAGAAGTCTTTAAAGTATTGTGTGAAGTATTGCATTTTTTTGTAAAGCACTCGGAGCCGCAGCAGTGTACCAGGGGGAAAAAAAGTCTAGTCAGAAGTATTTTTTCTGTGTGTGTTCTATATAAGTCTAGTATCTGCTAATATTAAAGGAGGAAAAAGCATGTTGTCTTCATAGTTCTAAGGTTTGTTTTACAGAGGTAAATGTTTTTATGCAGATGTTTAATAAAGGCTTTTTCCTCATACCAAGTAAGTAAACTATCTGTGCTTACATAACACTGGGTATGTCACTTTACATCCACTGACACACAGAAATATGAGTTTTGACAGCTTGTCCAAACATGTCATTGTTTAAATTTAAGGCTTAAGCTATATCCATGCATAATATAAAAATAACAGGACCGCCTACTAGCGTGAGATTACACACACACACACACACACATACATACATATATATATATATATATATATACACACACACACCCTAAATTTGATGCTGCACCAAGCACTGCTCCATGCAGCAGAGAGTAGAGAACTGTCAGGGAGCTGGTTACAGCTCCCTGATTCTTTTTCGGTTTCTGTGCCAGTCCCAGCAGAGCTTAGAAAAGCTTCAAATTGCTCTAAACTATGCCAGCTGATAATAGTTCTCCAGAGACTATCTGCCACCTGGGAATTGTTGGTGTCGTGTGTGCTTCAGACAGGCTCTCCTAGAGCTGGCAATGGGAATTGGTATAGGAGCTGATTAGGCTATCTCTACACCAGCTGAGGACTCTTCACAATGGAGGAATCATCATTGGGGAAGATCTATCAAGTTTCCATCCCTTTTGCACCATCAGAGGACATAGCCCAGTGGAGAGAATCTGTCCCAGTGTATTTTATTGATCAACTAGTGCTGAACAATACTTTAACAGAACTTCGCTTTATCAATGTTACACAATGTTGTTAGTGTGATCCAGTGGAGTTAAGGCCCAGTCTGCACTAAATCTTTTCCAAGGTTGTCAGCTAGACTTGAATCCCTGGTGAAGAAGCCTTAATCAAAGGACTAGGGATAGGTTTGTTGCGTGAAAACCTGACCCCATCAGAGTCAACAGGGAATTTTGTCATTAACTTTAATAACACCAGGATTTCACCCATTAACTTCAGGAAACATTTTTCTTTTGCAGTGTCTCTTTTCCCCAACAGAAAATTAAGCCATTTCCGTTTATGTGGTAAGAAGCACAGGAGATATTTTCTTCCTGTGACTAAATTATAGTTTACTTTGATAGATTTCTTGTTTCTCCCTCCCCCTCCCCTTAATCACCATGCTCAGATTCAAATGCCCCCCTGGTATGTCTCCATGGCAGCTGCCATCTTGGCCACATGCTGGAGACTTCCAGAGCTAAAAGCATGAGCTGCTAGAGCTTGAGCTAAAGAGCCAAGGTTCTGTCACGGGGGCTGTAACAACTCATCTCCTCTGTGGAATGGTGCAGATGGTGACCAGGAGTCACTTCAGTTTGTTGCTGTTATAATTGTTATTTATTTGTATTGTGCTAGCATCTAGAGGCTCCAATCGGGCATTGTGGCCTTGCTGCCATAGTGTCAGTTGGGCATACCGAATTTGGCAAGCATAAGATGGATGCATCAGATTTAGGGACCAACCCTGCAAGCACTTAATGGAGGTGAGTGACATTACTCTGATGAAGAGTCCTGTTAAAGTCAAAGGGACTATTTATGTGGGTCAAATTACTCATGTATCTGTTTCCTCTTAGAGGAAACTCAGGGTAACATAATCTGATACTATATAATTAAATAAGATATGCAAATGGAAGCCTTCGGGTGTATTTTATAATATGAGACCTGAAAAGCTTTTGGTTTGGTCAATTATTTTATATATATATAGCATCACTTATCAATGTAGTTACCCCCTTTATTGAACGTTAGTACCTTTTTATTCTCTATTGCACCAGCCAACCAAAGTGGTTTGAGGGATTGTCTACACAAAGAGTTGCATCAGTTTAACTTAAGACGTGATTTCAAACTGGTTTAGTTAAACTGTACCATAGGCTGTGCAGACACACTTATTTTGGTTAAATCAATCTTTACTTTGTTTCGATTATGTCAGTTAGAAACAGGCTTAAGCTAAACTGAAATTAAAAGGTTGTATGTCAGACAGTGAGTCTCAACCTTAACTGTAGCAGAGTTGCTGCTCCATTATAATAAGCCATTCTGAAACCAAACCAAACAGGAGTGTGTACCTGTCTAACTAAACCGGTGCAAGTTTGTGTGTACACAGCTCCACAGCCTCTCAATGGAAGCTTTCTAACAGCATTCCAGTTACCCCATGGTCTCATAGATCATTAATTATGTTGTCCATGGAAAAACTTACAAGTATTCTAATAAAACTTACACATATCATTTACATACATGACTCCTTCCAATCAGAGAGATGAACAATATCTGCAATATGCAGAAGCATGCACACTCTGCTCCTTATTAGTGCTATTAACAAAATCTATCATTATCTCATGTCATTTTAATGTATTATATCCATTTGTTGAGCACCTTTTGGAAATATTTGCTACTCAAACATACGAACTTCTGCTTACCGTCATAAAGATAATTTAAAAATAATAATAATGCAGAATGGGTCACACACAGCCCAGATCCTGCAATCGGTTTCACACAGGAAGGCCCCTGCCTCTGCACAGAGCTGACACATTTCATCTGGGCTCCACAGGTGTGCAGGCGTTCACCTCAGCAAGCTCACTGCAACACCAGGGCCTGAGTTAAAACAAGCAGTCAGTTCAGTTGAGCTTGTCCAAACCATTAGGACAGCTGCCCCCCACCAGTAGAGGAACTGAGGGAAGCTGTGTCTGACATCTATTGTCAAGCACAACTGAAAATCCTAATGTATGGCCATACGTATAATGTATGCCATCATATTGTTCACTCTGCTTGTGTCGTTATAACCCCTTCCCCCACCTGTGCTTTTCCTGTCCATTTAGAGTGTAAGCTGTTCAGGGCAGGGACCATCTACTGCTCTGTTTGTGTAGTGCCTACCACAACAAGCCCCCCTCTTGGCTGGCCCTTAGGCACTGCTGTAATAAACATGGTTAATAGTATTGGACAAGCCACTTTTCAGAAGAATTTCTCACTCACCGTATGTTATTTGCCTTCTTGTTTTTGAAGTCGTACTTGGGCCACATTTCCAAGGCTTTCTTCACAATCACAAGGGCAAGAAATTGACTTCTTTTAAAACAAAATTTAAATGAAAACAGAGAGCCCCTTGTCCTCAGGAGCTGGGACTTTCAGTAAAACTTAACCATTTGTCATTTTTCACCACAAACTACCTCAGCTCGCTAGATGTGGATTCAAATAGAGAAAATGGGTGATTCACAAAATGGGTGGCTGATGCCTAAATACCTTTGTGAATTCCACCCAAAGTATCATCATAAAGAGCCCTCTATATGTAATCTTATACATAAATGGCTGAATGAGAATTTTTTTATTGAAAAAATCTTTCAATTATTGAATTTTTCACAAATATTTTGCATTTTGTTCAAAACTTTCTACTTAAAAACAAAGCTGAAAAAAAGAATTGCCCGTTGGCTGTGCTGTACATGTTTTATGTGTTTTCACACATACCCCTCCCCAATTATTGGTTTCTCCGTTGCTAATTGTGATTGATTGTATATGACTAACCAGACCAATCTTTTCATTTTCATTTGCATGAAGATAAATAAGTTTAAGGCTACCCTAGACCAGTGTTTCTCAACCTTTTAGATACCAGGCACTGGCTTGCTGCCTTCCTAAACTGTGTCAGGGAGATCTCAGGGGGCGGTGCCAGTCAACAGACCGGTCATTGAGAAATACTGCTTAGACCAGGGGTGGGCAAACTTTTTGGCCTGAGAGCCACATCCGGGAATAGAAATTGTATGGTGGGCCATGAATGCTCACAAAATTGGGGTTGGGGTGAGGGAGGGGGTGAGGGCTCTGGTTAGGGGCTGGGGATGAGGAGTTTGGGGTGTAGGAGGGTGCTCTGGGCTGGGACCAAGGGGTTTGGAGGGCGGGAGGGGGATCAGGGCTGGGGCAAGGGGTTGGGGTGCGGGAAGGGGAGCAGGCTCTGGCTGGGGGTGCGGGCTCTGGGGTGGGGCTGGGATGAGAGGTTTGGGGTGCAGGAGAGTGCTCCAGGGGGTTCAGAGGGTGGGAGGGGGATCAGGGCTGGGAAAGGGGGTTGAGGTATGGGGAGAGGCTCAGGGGTGCAGGCTCTGAGCAGCGCTTACCTTGAGCGGCTCCCAGAAGCAGTGGCATGTCCCTTCTATGCGTGGAGCGGCCCCTGACCCTGCTAGCGCCAGAGTGGGGCCATGCGGCTGCTTCCGCCACATGGTTTGGCCCCCGACCCAGCGCCCCCACTGGAGCGCCCGTGGGCCATAGTTTGCCCACCCCTGGCTTAGACCAAGTCACAGTAAAATGTGTTTTTGATGAACACGGACAATCTGTGGCTTAACATTAAGGGCCTCCTTTCAGAATCCTACTCGGTGTTCCAGGTACATTCCTAGTGTTGGAAAAGGGATTCATACTTAGGAGTGAATTTGGCCCACTCTGTTTTAAGGCTACTTCAGGCCAGTTTCTTAAGACAGGCAGTTGTCTAATAAGTATGTCCTCTTGGACAAGCTTCACTGCAATGCAAAAAAAAAAAAAAAGGCAAAGTAAAAGTCAGCCCTGAGTGCAGTGTGCTTAAACAAACCCTTCAGCTGATGTAACAGAAAGATACTGGCTGTGAATAACACAACTTCCGTTATATTGTGGGAGCACTGGTCAAAGAACAAAGCCCTTCGGGCTTGTGACAAGGCTGTCGACGCAGCCTTGTCGATAAAAGTCAGCGTGTGTAAACGCTCTTTGTCGGTACTTTGTCGGCACTTTTGCCGCCAAAATACTTCCAGCCCCGCGAGCGGTGTTAGCTTTGTTGGCAGCTGCATTCACACTGCCACTTGCATCAGCAAAACGTTTGTCTTTCGCAGCGTGGGCTTTATAAAGTACCCGTGAAAGACAAAGGTTTTGGCGACAACTTCGCAGTATAGACATACCCAAATATTTCAACCACACATGGCCTTTTTGCCAAACAGTTTAACAGCAACACCAAAGATATACTTAAAGTACCAGGAAGCAAGGTATTTTTATGCCTAGTAAGGTACAGTCACACTAGTAGCAGCAAGCACCTGTAACTTTCTTGTCCCCTTGTGGATCAACAAGAAGGCTGAATTCTGGCATAAATCCTGTTTTAATTTTTACTAAAAACTCCGTTTTCTTGATGTCAGTGAAGTTATTTGTGCCTTACACTGGTGTGAGAACAGAATCAAACTTCTCTTTTCAGTCTCTTTGTGGCTTAGAAAAAGGATATCATGTTTCTGCTTTTGTTTTATAGACTCTCCACAAGATACAAACCCTATTCATATGTGGTTTGGTGAGCATGCTTGGGCTTTGGATGTCTTTTGGTGGATTTTTTAGGGTGTCCCACATTATGTATGTGAGAAAAATCAAACCAGTTACACCCATCACCGCAATTCTCTTTCCACGGCCTGTCTTTAATGAAATCCTCCTCCTGTACTGGGCTATTTTAAAGTAGCCAAGACTTTTTTTTTAATTTCATTTTGACTGTAGCTAGTGATTGACAGGCACAATTACATTATTTTCCTCCTTGTGACGGGAGAGGAAGTAAAACTGGGATGTTTGGGGTGGATAACCGAGGCACTTTCTTTTGAGCTATGTGCAGCTGGGTGAAGAATACTTAAATATCTCCCTAATTTCTTCCGTGCAACCTGACACTCACCTAAGAAGAATTATTACTGAACCAACCTTTTCAAAATGGATGCCTATGTTTAGGCTCCTATGACCATACCTAGCCTAATGAAGTGGCTGGATTTCCAAAACTGCTGAGTGTGCACTGACTGCTTTGACACCCAGCAGCATCCAGTTAGGCTTTTTGAAAGTCTTGGCCTAAAGTACCAGGCACGAGGAACTAAAAAAACATGCTCAAAACTCTGTGAAAGCATCTCCCAAAGACAAATGCCAAATCCCCCAATATAAGATTTCCAGATAAGGGTAAAAATATAAATGAAGAGCAAAATAAGGAGAGACCCACAAAGCTCACCCAAGCCTGTCCCAAATAAACAGGTGTAATCTAGGGCTACCATGTTATGGGGGGCACCCCAAGGGAGAAGAGGAAAAAAACATGGAATAGAGGAGGGTAAAATATGCCCTGTAAGCCCAACGTCATATGGACCAAATGAAAAGAGACTCTATTAATTTGTCTTTTGCTCTATACACAACAAATGTAATATGAAGGGACTACATGGGCCTGATGGGGTCCAATTAACCATGTTTATTAAACATATACAACAGGCCTGGCCTAACTACATACACACACTGCTGCTCTGGCAGGGCTCTGGTGGCTTCTGAAGCATAGAGGACAGAGAGGGCCACTAGAGTGCTCACAAATTACATAAAGGGCTATTACTCAATTCCTATACACTAGGCTATATGGTTGCTCAGAGGCTGCCCATCATATTCCTGCTCCTTTGCTTAGTGGCAGCAAATTTCAGGGCTTTGTATGTCAGAGCAGAAATCGATGATGCAGAGTCAGGTAATTTGTTTTTGTATAAAGTATACGCAAGTCCCCTTTCATTGAACCCATCTGACGTTGACAGCCTTGGTAGTACAAAGCAGCTGTCATGGGCTCCTGCCTCTGTGACTCCCCAGAATCTCAGTACTTAAACACACTGTTCTCTGTCCCTCCCTTAAGCGCCGGGCCTTCTATCTGGGAAGCTCCCTAATCCAGCGCTCCTCACCAAGGATCACATGGCCTTGGCGAGTGGCCTGGCTTTTGTGTAGCTGCTCTGCAACCCAAAGGGACCCCGGAAGAGGTGTACTTGCCCATCAGAGATACACACAGTCCCCTTAACATCTATCTGGATTCAGTTGCCACGTGGCATTTTTAACTCTTTCTGTGGGGAGTATCATCCTAGGTCCTTGTGTGCCTCAGTGATGCATGATGACAGCACCTCTTGCCACGTCAATATCTGAATATTAGCAGGTGGAGATTGGTGTTTGACCAGTTGCCCTAATATTCATTTCTATGTTAATCATTCCTTTCTAGGTTCCTAATAATGATGGCCTACCGCTGGCTGGGCTGGGCTGGGCTGGGCAAAAGATCAGCATGCAAATTGCTCAGCTCCACCAAAATCCTCTACACTTGTTATTCTTTATATTACAGGAGCACTGACTTAACTTTGAAATTTCCTTGGAACTTGCAGTACTAAGTGCACTGTGGCCTCTGAAATCCTAACATGTCTCTGATCCAAATAGATGCTCTTAATGATAATAAGGACTAGCACCTTGCAGGCAGGCACTGGTTAACTCAACAGTGTTTTGCAGATGCTGCCCAGGGAACTTCAGCTGCCCAGAAGAGAGACTAAATTACTGGTGCTTTTAATGTTCATCTTTCTTCTTTGTCACTCAGGTAGGCACACCAATTTGTAGTTCTGTTCAATATCCTTGTTCCCAGAGCTGTTTGTGTTCTCCCCTGGATGGGTTTGGGGTGAGGTAGGGGCATATCTTCTCCTATATCTATTATAAAAATGAAGGGCCAAATAGATCCCTGGATTTAGCCCCACTTCAGTGGAATTTGATTGAGAATGAAATTGGCCATCTAAACAGAACTCTGTTGTCACCTCAATATTTTGAAAACACTCCTGCCTCTTTCCAACTGGCTTATTTTAAAGGATTCCATTTGTTTCCTGTGTGGAATTGGTCATGATGTGAACCCTTCAGAAATGTCAGTGTGCTTATTGTTGACTCTGCTTCTCCGAAGAGATGAATCATTGAAAGTTGCTGTTACTCAGTTTCTTCACTGATTAATGCCGAAACTGTTCTGATTTTCCTTCACCCTTTTCCACTCCATCTACCAAAGCCCAAATAAGGGATCAAAACTCAAAATAAGAGACTTGAAAAAATTATAAATGCAGGAAGTTCCAAGTGAAGGAAGAATAACTTCTTTAATATAGCTTCTGTTTCAGGTACTCTCGCTTTTCATAATTTACAGCAATAAAATCAAGATGTAGAGCATGAAATTTGGGGCGAGTTCTGCTGGTAATTACTTGACTGTAAATACAGAGTAACTCCTCTAAAGCCAGTGGCGTTACTCTGGATTAATTCCAAAAGAACTGAGATCAGAATTTGGTTTTTGTGTGCCTAAAGCAAAACTAAGGGACAGCTGAAAGGTATGTCCCTAACCTCGGATGTCTGCTACCTGATCTTACAGTATATAGAGGTATAGAAATAATCCACAGCCACTTACAGTATTCAAGAGCAGATTTGAGCCCAGGCATGTAAGGAGCTTCTATACACTTATAAAAGAACAATCATTTGCCTCATAAAAGTGAGGTGGACTTGCCAAAAATGATTCTAATAAATCCAATTTAAGATGCAAAACTATTTATTAACACTAGTAATATAACAAAGGGTTAACATTTTCCCCAGATCCTCAGGCATAATCCCAAATGAAGACCTCCATTCCTGTAATTGAGCCCGCTTGAGGCCTAACCTCCCTCACCACTCATCTCTATTTACACAATGTGAAAGAGCTGTCTTATTCTTTAATATACGTGTAATTTACCTGTTCCATTTTCCTTTCCCATTTAGGGCCAATGATCCAAACCACATCCATTGCACTGAGTTCAAAGATGGTCTCAGCGTTACAGGGTGAAATGGTGAAAACATTCTGTGCGCAGAACATCGACGAAACGGAAGGGTTCGCTATAACTCTGAGAAGAAACGGCAGCTCTGCTGAGCTGTGTTACATACAGCTTGGAAATTACACCATTTGGAGCAGAAATTGCACAGACCGTATAAATCTAGAATACAATAAACAAACAAAAGGGGTTTATGTTGTTATGGAGAGAGTCTCTGTCAAAGATTCTGGTGTTTACAGCTGCACCTTGGACAGGACACTCCCTCCTCCTGTGAGAACGCTAAGCCAGTCTAACATTTCCCTCATAGTGTCAGGTGAGCCGGGAGTTCCCTGTGTTCCAAATATCCTAAACGCTGCAGTGCTCTGATATGTGTGTGAAAGGACAGGTTGAAATGCTTGTGTGATGTTCACTGCTGTGGAGTGTGGGCTGCTTTGTGATGACTAAGCTCTGTAGTGACAATCTGAGCCAGTGTGGTTACTGGGATGGCTTCCCGTTCATCATAGTCCTTGTGGGGATGCATCAAAGGCTCCCTCAGCTCCTGTTTAACAGGTAACATCTCGTTCCCTGGTGCTCCCCATAAACACAGACACCAGTTCTGTGCACATGACCTATTTCCCCCACCCCCACCCCTGGGACTGAGCCGCTCTCGCTGGTATGGCAGAGCAGTTCAGGGCTGTTGAGGAGGAAGAGGTGGCAGCGCTCTGACCCTTGAGCCATGCCACTGGAACCCCAGCTGAATGGCTTCACAGGGGACCTCCTGATTTAGGTGACCCAGCCCTGGGCTATCCTGCAATGTCCCAATTTCACAGTGACTGGTAGCACCTATGGGGCATTGTTCGGGTAAAGAGTTACAGCGAGCAGTGACTAGCTTTCTTCCCTCTCTTTCAGCTCTTCCAGTGGTTGAGGTTTCTTTGGCCTCTTCTTCATCCATTGACAAGGAGACCACGTTAACTTGCAGTGCTTGGGACTTCTATCCTGGAGACATCCAGCTCTCCTGGAGTAAGGGCAGCCAGTTGCTCACTAACTCAACAAGGAATGACTCTCTGTTCCACAATAGCAACGGGTCTTATTCCTATATAAGTAACCTTGTTGTTTCCAAACATGACTGGAATGAATTTGCCCAGTTTTCCTGCCAAGTGAATCACTCTACACTGAAAATGCCTGTTGTGAAAAACCTCATCCTGACCCAGTCTGGTAAAGATAAATGTGTACTGTGCATTTTCAAGTTGTTTGGTAGCACTGGCCATTCAAGATGTTCATCTGTGTTTGTGTTAGGAAACATGTATTAGCATTCATTTGTACACAGTGAAATAAGCCCTTTATTTTCATTGTTTACTCTGAGTTTGCTGAAGTTGACACTTGTTGGGAGAGCTCACAGAGATGGAGTAATAAGACCAAGGCCCACATACTTTCACATTATGGTGCTCTGCCTTGCAACAAATAACTGATTTAGGAGCCTAACTCTCAATTTCAAAAGGGATATAGGCACGTAGGAGCCAAGATTCCATTGACAGTCCGTGGGATTCACAGCAAAACACAATTCAAGTTTTAGGACAATACTTTGCCTCTAAATGGCAACATATTTTAGTTGTTTAGGTTGCTATTATTTGTAAATGAATAGAAGACGGGTCTCCTGAATTGAACTGCTTTCTCCAGTAGGCCCTTGTGAAATTAAGGTCCTTGGTGTTTATCATTAGTGATCCCACTTTTTGTAAAGAGTAGGAATGATAACACTTAACTGGGTAATTACTAAATCTGATTGAAAAATTTTAGCTAAAAAGTTTTCTTGATCAAATATGAGATTTTGTCCTAATGAAAATATGTTTGCAGTAAAATGTCAATTTCAGTAAAATGTTCCAATTTTTTGAAGGGGAAAATTCTAAATCAAATGTTTGAAATTGACATTTTGCAATGTCAACATTTTCAATGTTTCAAAACAAAATATTTTTGTTTTGATCCAAAATTTCAAAAAAAAATTGTTTCAACATCATGGAATCAAATTTTTTTCTGAACTTTTGTTCCCCTAGAATTTCTGATATTTTGATTTTCACCCCAATTCAGGATGAAAACAAACATCAAGCTATCAGAATTTCTCACATGACAGAAATTTCTTTTCCCTACCAACTCTAGCCAAATACATCCTGCCTTCCTAAATTCCCCTTGTAATTTTCTTCAAAAAAGTAGTGTTTGTTCCCTGAGGTGGAACATTGATGTGCACTCTTGAATAGCTGCTGAGCTTCCTATCGTGTAATTTACCTGAGTTTTGTTTTCTAAAGCATCTTCAGATTACAACCTGCACTGGATCCCTGTCATACCGCTTGGTGTCTTAGTAATATTGGCAGCAATAATTGTGGCAAAGTCTATGAAATTAAGTGAGTATTCAGCTGTTTCTTTAGTCTTTTTTATTTACAGTTAATGTGATATGTGCTGATTAATTATAACACCATATAGGTGGCACCGTTGCCTTTTGTTTGAGCGGAATCAAAACAACTTTAGTGTTTGTGGTTATGTTGCCTTCTAATGACTTGGGGCCTACCAAGTTGATGTAAGCCTTAATACTGATGCAAAGTCTTGCTTAATTCAAGTGATAGATGTCTGTGTATTTAGAAATGAAGAGCTGAAATAGAAGAAATAAATAAAGATAATATAATTTGTTGTTAGAGTGGAGGTTATTGGTACTCAGGTAACTCCTTGGTGCTCTCCTGCTCTGATGGACTGAATTATCACTTTTTCACTTCAGCAGCCGGCTGCCTGCTAAATACCGGAAATACCATTTCCACAAACGTCCCCTAAAGGCTTCGCTTTAAGCTGGGAAAAGCTTGATTATTATGAAACTAATGATGGTAATACCAACATTTAAAGAAACATATATAATATACAGGGAATGAGGTGGATAATGGGATAGAGAGAACCTTTCACCGCTAGGTCACCAGTCTCAATTCATCCTTGGCCCAAAGTGACCCAGAGTTTTTTCCAACTGAAAGGTGACCTGTGTGAAATGAGTTGTTGGTCTCAGTTCAGTTCCCAGTGGGTAAGTGTTCAGATAATGCAAATCTTCCCTACAGTTGGTCTAATTGATACCTTTGTTGGCAGTCTGAGCAGAGAGGCCAAGGTCTGAGTAAGCATAGAGACTCAATTACCCTTTCCCTGCAAGGTCAGCATAGAGGTTCATTGACAGGGTATGTAGGGAAGTCTGCACTGCTGCTGTCCATGCTGTCCCTGTTGTCTGGCTGAACAAGGGAATCCATGCCTAGGACTGCCAGCCTTGCACATTTCATCATCGCTAAATTTGGGTGCTGATTTTAAAAGAAAAAATTGACAATGTACCCACAATGCTATACAATCGCAGCACACATCATGTGTTAGTGCAATAGCTTTCCCAGCTGTGTGTCACTTACGCATTATAAAGACATACACATGCACAGTGGGTGGAATACCAATCGATGTGGAATAAAACACTCCCCACAAAAGTGCGTGACACAAAAAGACATCTTCTGCTGGGGGTGAAATACGAGCTTTAGTTCCACCTGATTAATCGTAGAGTTAAGGTTTTGCTTTGCATTAACATTAGTGAGTGATGAAATTATACAACCTTATACAAATAAAACTGTGTTCCTACCCCAATAAGAGGATGTGTATTATCACTCTGTTCAAAAAGCTACTGTATGCATTGTGTCTTATGAAATATACTCCCTCTTGTGGGTGAATATAACCCAACATTAACACAAATGTATCACTGTTCTGTATAAATTAGAATATAATTTGTTAAAATACCAGTGACACTTAGATCAATAATCAGTTCAACATTCCAAAACTGTGTTTTATGAGTATAAAATGTGCTGTCTCTTTTGGAGCTAAGCCCAGTATTATCTCCCTGTTTTAGGATTCAAGTCCACATCACAGAGCTCCGCAGAAAGGGGATTGCCAGAGACAACTGAGACACATCCTCCACAAGAAAGCCAGAGTGATACAATCTATTCATTGCTTACTCATTATCCAGGATCTACTTTATGAGCTGCTGTCAAGTGTAGTACGTGGGCCCTGAAATATAGAAGAAGAAAATGTTGCATTCCATTGCAGTCTTCAGTGCTGGCTGTGCCTATCGGATGATTACAGACAGGAGTGTCTAGAGAAACAAATAATGACTTGCTCCTGGTAATACAGTACTGAAACCTAGAACTGTTAAACAAGTAGAATAAAAGCAGGGGCAGAGCAGTTTGCTGGACGCTTGTTGGAATTCTCAGAGATGAGACAGTATTATGAAACAAGAAGACAGGCATGTAATCTGACACATAAAGGGAATTGAAACACCCAGGGGATTTTTTTAAAGGTGCCCAATCTGAGTGCCAGGTTACTGTGTGCCTTGGGGAGATGATGCACTTATCTGGAGGTGGAGCATTATGGGCATGACCATGAGGTTAGGTGATTGTATGCATCCAGCAGGACTTGATACTCTTCCTTTTGAGTCAGTATTGAACCAATATTCCATCAGAACAGTAGGGGGATGTTTTTGTTCAAGGTTCTGCTTTTCAGATGCCATGTTAAACTTAGGTACCAATCACTTATGATCATTAAATGCCAAATACATCATATGTAAGATAATGAGTGTTCTGGCTATATTCCTGTGTAACAGCAGTCTGTCGAAAATTCCCCGTCTAGTTTAATTCAGAGACAGCATGATGTGTGCTGTCACACATCTGCCATATTCCACCACAGAGGTGGCTGCATTTCAGTAGCTAGCAAAGTGATCCTGCATGCAGTACAGTATATAGTTTGCAAACCACTTTGTGAGGTGCTTGGGAAGCTTTTTGGATGAAAAAAGAGCTAAATAAATGCAATGTTTTATCACTGAGTGAAATAACCCTGCACTTATTGTCTTCACAAACGTTACACAAATCCTTACTCTCACCATATTTGAGTGTATTACTCTTTGCTTCCTCAGCCACAGGCACTTTATGAAAGACACTGATGATCTCAGTTGTTGACTTTCATAGAAAAAACTATCACCATGCAGCAATAAGAATAGCTATATTTTTTTATTATATTCTTACTAATCCTCAATTCCGTGTGTTTATACCCAGGACACTGGAGTATATTAATGCATTGAAATGACAATGTCTGAAATTTCTAGACTTGAGATCAAAATGGAGGTGCTATTGGGAAGAAAATGGTGTTGCGGGTCACGGCTTTCTGTTAAGTGTGTGCTCGCTTGTCCATAATTTGTTCTCGTGTCGATTGTATAATTGTTTAAAAATCATTAAAGATATTTAACAATGAAAGATAGCTAGAAGGATGGATAGGGAGTCTAGATATCCGTTTGTGTCAGACCCAATTATTTCAATTTTGTTTATTATTAGGTTTTCCAACTACCACTACATCTGAAGTATTAATTCAGGTATGAGAGAGAAAAAAATGGAAAGAGGGTGAAAAGAGCTAATCAGAAGTGAGGGGGTTTTGTAGGCAAATTGCTAGCTGCTCATAAGGTTCTGAATTAACAATATAGCTGGGTCAAATTTTGAAAGCTTTCTTTTAAACCATAATGGATGGGATTTTAACAGCTGACTTGACATCCACTCCTGTTACTTTTAATGGGATTTAGGTATCCATGTCCCTCAGGCAGCTTCAAAAATCTCAGCTTTAATATTTTTTTCAAATGAAAGCTTAGTGCTCAGCCCTGCAAATACTTACCATCAAGCATTGGTGCCAGTTGATTTACCACCAGGGTAATAAAGATCAGAATCAGGTCCCAGAGAAATAACATTTCTTTACAATCAAGAGTCACAGAATACATTCAGTTGGCCAGATATTCAGTAAAGAAATATTTCTAACTTACTTAGAGATCAAAACTAATTCTAACTGGCCCACTATCCTATGGTACCAGTGCTTTCAAGTTCAGCATTATGTTTCTCAGCTTTCTAGAAACAGAAAGCTAACTTCAAAGGAAGTAATAGAGATTGGTCAATTAGGAAACAAACAAACAAACACCCTAAATCCATATCAATCTTTGCAGACAACTTCCCTAACAAAAGGATGTCCATATATAAGGCACTGGGAAAAGGACCAGGGTAGACAAATACCCCCAGAGGAATGGGGTTTGAGCTGGAAAACAGAACCAGCAACCTCAGTCTATAGCATAAAAAAAGAAAAATTTCTTTAAGATTCTGTTTCCATGGTAGCTCACACCAGTCAGGTTAAAAAAAAAGATTGAATGGAGGGAAATGGTGGAGAAATAGGAGATTTTATGCATGTGCGGTGGACGGGTCAAGTCATTAGAGAATAGTGGGATGCAGTTCATAACCAAATATAACTTGTTGGATATTTATTACCAAATGACCCTTTGATAATCTTCCTGGGGCTTCTTGGCAGAAATGTCACACAAAAGGAAGTGAAGAATTAATCTCTCAGCTGTTAGTAGTTGCTCAGCTAATGACAGCTTTTCATAGGGAAAAAAACAATTGTCCAGCCAATGGCTGGCAGCCATAGAGGAATGGTTCTAAAATATATTGGAGGTGGTTGTTATGGAAAAGTTAATGCACCAAATATGTACTCAGCAAAATACACAGATTACAAATAGATACTTAGATATTTGGTTACCATTTATTTTATATTCAGACAAAATACATTCATCTGTTTAAAACAAAAAATCAGCACATCTGTCCAATATTTTTTTAATATTAACATGTGATAGACATACCTGGACTGTTAAATATGGGTAATCAGAGATTTCACTCAATTTAATAAAATCACTAGAAATGACACGTCACTGACATTGTAATGGTGCTCACTCTGTAACGTAGTAATACCCTGTTAAACAGAGAGATCTGATTACAATATTCATGCATAATGTCTCTCTAAACAAAAACTCACTGTTGTAATGACTATCATTATGTTTCTGATATTTACATGGCAAGGATTTGTAAACCTGTCAATACTTCCTAAATATATAAAGAGTTAAAAAATCAAGGGGCTCAGAGTTCAGCCTTCGACAATTCTGCACAAGGACAGTCATCTCTTTCCCTGACAAAGGTGACTTAAAGACAAAACAAGACAGAGTCTTGCAGGGACTGCAAGATCTAGTGATGTGTACCTCAATTTCTTGTTTCACATTTGAGATCAGAGCTCACCCCATGCAGAGGACCATGCACCCCTTAAGTACTTGAGGAGGGGGAAGTACTTTTGGATTGGACCTGAGCACAGTGGTAAAATTCATCGCAAAGCTGCAGCAAACAGGTGAGGGGAGGAGTCATTGCTGGAGGTCTGATAAGGCCAGACTGAATATTTATTCCCTGAAAGGTTGAGTGGAAGATTCCATACCAGTAATAAGGGTGACCTGTTGTTTCTTAAATATGTTGATCTACCTACTCCCTGAAGGAACACATTTTTGTGTCTCAAATGGCAGCACTATATCAGCAAAACCTTACATGACCCTTACATGTAGGAAGCTGTTAGCCTGCAACAATGTTCTGTCCAGTGACACTTATAAAACATAAGGTTAAAAGTGTTGACAATGCCCCTTCGCTTGTAATCTGCGTGATGTACCTGGCTCTGGGCTTCTATGAGGGCTGGCCAAAAAGTTTCTGCCAAAAATATTTTTGACAAAACACTGGGTTTTTGGCAAAATGAAAATTTTTGTGAAAACCCAAAACTTTTCAGGCAAAAACTCAAAATGGTCTGGGGGTTTTCGGGTTTGTTTGTTTTTTTCATGAGGTGTGCAGGGCAATGGGGAATCAAGCCCTCCATCTTTTTTCAGACTGCATCTGCAAACCTCTCTCTTCATGCCTGTCAATATCTTTTAATTGCTCTTTCCCTCTGTTATTTATCATGTTATTCCTTAGCTCTGCAGGTCTGCTATTTAATTCTGAAGCATACTTTTATTGGCAAGACCATAACCAGTGTTGGGCTCTGATCTTGCAATAGTATCTGTCTCGTACCCCTGCGCAAAGTCCCGTTGAGATTAATGGGGTGCCTCACAGGCATGATGGACCACCCAGGAGGGCTGTATTGAGGAATCAGAGGCCTGAAATTGTGTTGTAGCCTCACACTATACATCAAGGAGGTTTATTTTATTATCACTGTCAAGAACAAGATGCATTAGGCTACAATCTGTAGAATAAGTGCAGTTCTTGAGCCTAAAAATTACAGTAATTTCACACCAGACAAATGCATATTGTGCTTGGGAAGATCTCGGCTTATGCACAAGGGCTACTCAGACGTTACAGAGCTGATGTTAACCACAGGTGGTGGTGGTATTTTGCAGAGCATTTGCTATTTTCTCTCTCTGTCTGTCAGAGCTATCTCTTTGGTAAGTGTCTCAGTCACAGGGCTCACTGCACCTCTGTCCCGTCTCTGGGCTCTCTAAGCCTACCCCTTGAGGCCTCAGGCCTCATGCCTTTACCTTGCCTGGGCTGGAGTCTCACAATTCTCCCGCTCCTTAGACGAGGCCCTGAGCTACAGCACTTTGTCTATCACTGTGCTTACCCAGCAGGGCCAACTGAGTTCTGCCACCTGAGGTTCTTCCCTTTGGGAGTCTGTGACCAGTGCTGAATGCAGTAACCAAACAGCCTTCTCAACCCCAAGTATTGTTTAATTTTAACAATGGGAACAAAGCTTTTGGAGAAAAAAGATTTAAAAAACAACAGTCAGTCTACACATGTCTCTCTCACCTAAAGGTTTACCATCCCTTGATGGCTACGTAGGCAGATCTACCTTCTTCAGACACCCCCAGCAGGCTTCAGTGTCTCTTTTTGGTTCCCGCAAACAACTCCCCCTCCACTCCCTTGAGAGTGTGTTCCTTTTTAAACCTGCCAGGGTTCTTTTGATCTCCTTTGTTCTCAGGCCTTTTCTCATCCTGGCATTGTTTCTCAACAGCCCTCAAGTGTTTGAGGGGAGGCTTATCCTGAGTCATTTTTTCCTTTGCTGGTTGTTTTTCCTGACAGCCCCCTATTACACTAAACCAATATTTTCATGCCGCAAACATCCCAGTAACCAGGTCAACACACTCTCCATAGATATTACAGCACAGCTCCACATCCATCACATTGTGTCAAATCTTCATTCTTTATATTTTTGGAGGTAGTCATTGACAGATGTCTAGTTCACAGACACTGCACTTGGGGGACAATGTTATTGGTAAGCATTTCAACTTCCTGCTTTCTACAGCACATTGAACACCAGCTGGAGATTCTATACTCCTACTCAAGCCAGTATGAATCTGCCATGAGGTGATGTGTTTCTTAGGGCTTGTCTACAAAGAAATTGCACTGGTTTAACTAAATGTGGCATGTTAAACTCATGCGACTTTGTGTGTGAATACTCCTACTTTGCTTTAAACCTAGCTTATCAGTTTAGCTTGCACTTATGACCTTATCTACATGACCAAGTTGCACTGGTTTAACTAAAGGTGTGATTTTTAAACGGATTTAGTTAAACATGTGCAAACCCCTGTGTGGACATTCTTATTTTGGTTTAATAATAGCTTACATGGATTAGGAATCCCTTTAAATTAAATCACAGTAAGTCATTCTTAAACTGAAATCAGTGTCAATACTGGGGTTTATGCTGGTTTAATCAAAATTAGTTGAAAAATTGATTATAGGTTAAACCAGTCACATTGTCTGACATAGACAAGGCCATAGATTACATGTGCAAGCTAAACCCATGTAAACCAAGTTTAGTAGTGTCTACATACCAAGTTGCAACAGTTTAACTAAACCAGTTTAACATCACACCTCTATTAAACTGGTGCAACTTTGTAGACAGACCACTCTGTTTTATTAGCGCAGCGCTCCACTAATACATTCAGATAATGTGAGCACCAGACTCCAACGAGAGGCTGCTGAACTTGAATTAATATGCAAACTAGATACCATTAACTTAGGTTTGAACAGAGACTGGGAATGGCTCGGTCATTACACTAATTGAATCTATTTCCCCATGTTGAAGTAGCCTCACACTTTCGTGTCAACTGTCCGAAATGGGCCATTTGGATTATCACTTCAAAAGTTTTTCTCCCCTGCTGTTAATAGCTTCTCTTAATTAATTAGCCTCTTACAGTTGGTATGGCTACTTCCACCTTCTCATGTTCTCTGTATGTATAAATATCTTCTTACTGTATGTTCCATTCTATGCATCCGAAGAAGTGGACTGTAGCCCACGAAAGCTTATGCTCAAATAAATTTGTTAGTCTCTAAGGTGCCACAAGTACTCCTGGTCTTTTTGCTGATACAGACTAACATGGCTGCTACTCTGAAACATGTAAGACTCAGACTGTCTTATTTATACAGATAAAGGGGGGGGGGGGGTGAACTTAACAAGAAAACAAAGGAAGCAAAACTGATACGTTTTCCTGGGGCCAGACACACACATCTTATTTCCTTATTAACTCTTATCAATCTTCTGTTAATGTCTCACCATTAGCTTAGGTGTGACTCATTGTTCTATATCTTAATGTTTCTCTTCCTTACAACTATATTTCAACATTCCTCATTCCTGCTTAAAGGAACATACAGCATTTCTTTAATCCATTCTATTTTTACAATATAATTCATTCTACTTTCACAGCCAATTCCTGTCTTTGTAGCTCATGAAATGCCATTGACTTCAACAGAGTTGCAGCAGACTGAGACCAGTTCTGGAGTTTCACAATAGGGGCTGTATTGTGGCACCTACATGTGATTCACACATCTCAAATACACAAAGCACTTTAAACCAAAATTGGTGCTATATGGCTTATTTGCTCAAATTATGTGAATTAGGTGGGAACCCTCCCAAGTATTTAGTGTGTATTTCAGGAAGCTTACTGTACAGCAGGAGGGGAGATGCCAACAATTATCTATCAGCAGGAAACCAGGATCCAGTGACGGCTTTCTATGCATAACAAGAAAGCTAAACTGGCTGACAGCATTTGTGCTAGTAGCACTTAGTTACTGATTTCATGACAAAAGGTTTCGCTGAAGTTAGCAGCACCAGGCTTTTCCCTCTAAAATTCTAAATGCTGCTTTAAAATGGTGGCAGCCAACTTTCTGTCCCTGCTAAAAAATATTACCTAGACCAGGGGTAGGCAACCTATGGCACGCGTGCCAAAGGCGGCACGCGAACTGATTTTCACTGGCACTCACACTGCCCAGCTCCTGGCCACCGGTCCGGGGGGCTCTGTATTTTCATTTAATTTTAAATGAAGCTTCTTAAACATTTTAAAAGCCTTATTTACTTTACATACAACAATAGTGTAGTTATATCTTATAGACTTATAGAAAGACACCTTCCAAAAACATTAAAATGTAGGACTGGCACGTGAAACCTTAAATTAGAGCGAATAAATGAAGACTCAGCACACCACTTCTGAAAGGTTGCTGACCTCTGACCTAGACACATACATGGGCAGGGCCGGCTTTAGGCCCATTCGACCAATTCCTCTGAATGGGGCCCCGCGCCCAAGCCCTGGTACGGTGTACCGGCAAGAGCCGGTGCGCCGTACGGGGTGGCCCGGCTTCCCCAGGGGGCAATTTAAAGTGCCTGGGGCTCCCAGCAGGGGCTGGAGCCCCAGGCCCTTTAACTTGCCACCAGAGCCCCACTGCTGGAGCCCTGGGGTAGGGCTGCGGAGCTATGGGGGCTATTTAAAAAGTCCGGGGCTCCCGTTGCTTCTACCGCCCCGGCCCTTTAAATAGCTGCTGGAGCCCCACCGCTTCCCCAGGGCTCCCTCGGCTATTTAAAGGGCTGGGGCGGTAGAAGCAGGGGAGCCCCGGGCCCTTTAAATAGCCCCCAGAGCCCTGGGATAGCGGGGCACTCCAGGGGCTATTTAAAGGGCCGGGGCTCCAGCTGCCTCTACCGCACCCCCTGCCCGCACCAGCCCTGCACCCCCTGCCCTGCCCGCAGCCAGCCCCTGTCTCCAGCCAGCCCCGCAGCCCCTGACCGCAGCCAGCCCCTGCCGCACCCCTGCCCTGCCTGCGGCCAGCCCCACACCCCCTGCCCTGCCTGCGGCCAGCCCCGCACCTCCTGCCCTGCCTGCAGCCAACCCCTGCCGCGCCCCCCTGCAGCCCTGCCCGAAGCCAGCCAGCCCCACACAGACCCCTGCCTGCACCAGCCCTGCACCCCCTGCCCTGCCTGCACCCAGGCCCGCACCCCCTGCCCTGTCTCCAGCCAACCCCTGCCGCACCCCCCTGCCTGAAGCCAGCCAGTCCCGCACTTCTCTGTCTCCAGCCCTACCAACCCCTGCCGCACCCCCCTGCGGCCCTGCCTGAAGCCAGCCCGCCCCATCCCCCCCTGTCTCCAGCCAGCCCCGCACCCCTTGCCCTGCCTGCAGCCAGACCCTACCTCCAGTCAGCCCCTGCCCTGCCTCCAGCCAGCCCCATGTCCACTGGTGCCCTGCAGTTCCCAGGGCAGTAACCCTGCACACCTGCTTCAATGAGGGGGGCAGGGAGCAGCTGGGACCCACACATGGGCACACCAGCTAGGGTGACCAGACAGCAAGTGTGAAAAATCGGGACAGGGGGTGGGGGGTAATAGGATTCTATATAAGAAAAAGACCCAAAAATCACGACTGTCCCTATAAAATCGGGACCACCCTAGCACACCCCCAGGGAGTGGCGGGGACCCACACATGTGAAACGGAGCTCATTAATAATCAATCAACAGCATATATGATGCAATGTACATAATTTATTATTTATATAGTTATGGGAAGTAAATAATACATGGAAGAAATGAAAGGCTTTTTTTTACATGTTTTTTTTTTTTAAGTCATCCCTGCCAGGGCCCCGCCAAAAATGTTTGAATTGGGCCCCACACTTCCTAAAGCCGGCCCTGTACATGGGAAGAGAGATGGCCGGTTTAGCCCTAAGTGCATGATGTCTAATGTGGCTATTGAAACATCTACCCCTTATTTAGGTTGTAAGCTCTTTGGGTCTCTTTTCATCCTGTGTTTGTACAATGTTTGGTCCATGACTGGGGCTCCTAGATGCAGAGACATCCCTTGGGTTTGGCGAATTGGGGCGACTGCCCCGGGCCCCAGGCTTAGGGAGGCCCTGCGCTTCGATAAAATTATGAGGAGGCAGGCGGGAAGGTGAGGCAGGTGGGTGAGTGGGGTGAGGAGGTGAGCGGAAGGTGTGTGTGGGGGGGCCAGGCAGAGCCCCGCTACCAGAACCTCCCCTTCCCCAAGTGACTACTGCCTGCCGGCAGGCCCTGTCAATCAGCACCTCCCCACTCTCTCAGAGCCTACTGCGGATCAGATGTTTCACGGCATCAGAAGGCGCTGGCGGGGAGGGGAGAGGAGGCGGAACTGGGCTAGGAAGAGGCGAGGCGGGAAGGGGAAGAGCGGGGGTGGTAAGAAACAGGGTGGGGGTGGGGCCTTGGGCAAAGGGGTGGAGTGGGGGAAGGGCCTGGGCGGAGCTGGGGGGAGCACCCCCCAGCAGATTAGAAACTTGGCGCCTATGTCATGGGCCCCACATCCCCCTAGGGATGGCCCTGCCTAGGTGTTAAGATAATGCAAATTTAAATATTACTGACCTCAACCAAAACCAAGGAGCTCAGTACTGGAACTTCAGCATAATTCTGATCCAGATGTCAATTTAATGGCTCAGGATCATTTCTACTAAACATTGATTATTCCATATTTCAGCTTGGGGGTTAGAAAGGCCTCAAATTTGACCAGCTTTGTTATTCCCGTTTTGTTGTTGTGTGATTTTAAATGTATCTTTATTAAAATCATTGAAATAATAACAAAAGTTTCTTTCCAAGGACAAATTGCAGGAGTAAAATAATACTTCCAATAGAGAGATGTTATATAGAGGGGAATACATGACAATCCCTGCTCAGGGGAGTCAGCAAAAGAGGCTTATGCTTTGAATTTTATGTGGGAGAGGATGAGAAGTGTTATCACTATTTTGTTTATTAAAAAACATTTCTATCTGATTTCCTGTTAAGAAAAAAATTCGTATTAATCAGAGACGAGACAACCCAGCTCTCAAGAGAAACCCTACAAAAAAAACCCTGTATTCAGGCAGGAGGAAAAGAAAAATTTGCTGAGGGAAACCGTTTGCATCCAGTCTTGTAAGGGGCTATTCTAAGCAGGTGAGATAATCTACCTCAATATGAGGAGAAATGCTTTAATTTAATAACCCTTTTGATACACTGAGATCCTTCCCTGTGGATTCTCAGATAGAATGGGCAGCTTCAATAAAACTGTCATTAAGAGAACAAGGATGTAGGAGGGAGAAGATAATCTTGTGATAGTTGCCTTTTTTAGTTATACAGTCATATTCAAATGCAAAATCCCTCCTTGCTCTGCTTCCTGCAGTTTGCTTTGTTCATATTCATGTGTTACTATACTGGTCATTAACCACGGGCTCATGCTATAAACCACAAACTAAGTCACGAACTTGGTTCTTCTTCCTGTAGACTCTCTAATATGCAAATATCTTTAAGGTGCTCACTCTTTGTTCCACTTTGGGAACTTTTTTCTTGTTAAATTTTGTTTTTACAGTTTAAAGGGAAAGAAATCCCATTTTGTCTGTTGTTTGTTTGTTTGTTTGTTTGTTTGCTGAATTTTTGGACTGATGAATGGATGGAAGGGCGAAATGCAATGGAAAATCATCCATGAAATGAAATCTAATTAATAGAATTAAAGCTTGAAACACAAAAAACAGCTGTCACCAGAGAGTCTGGAGGCCGTAGAAGCCAAGACACCAATTATTTGGAGGACCTACTGGGTAAGGAAATTAAATTATGGTGCTTTCTCTATGCTAAATTTGTAATACGTGCTGGTCATGATAGTGGGAAACCATACAAACTAGAGCGTTTGATGAAGCTTGTATCGTAAATGTTTGCTTTCATCCTGGACCATCAAAGTTTTTGAAGTTAATTTTCTTTGAGATGTTCAGGTTTTTAAAGGCCTCAAAACATAGCCTTGATCCCAAATTGCAATTTGTAATGTGTGGACCTTTTTCCATCCATGATTTCACTGGGACTCTGCATGAGCACATGGGTTTGCCCCAGTGATCCTGATGAAGGATCAGGATTCATATGCACATCTGAGCAACTCTATAAATGTCGTCAGTCTATTCAATCCATACACAGCAGATTAAACGTGAGAGTTCTATTAACCCTCTTATGGTGAAGCCGGTTTTCATTAAACATTCTCTGTTTGAAATCCCCACTCCCCATTACTCCTACACAACACACACTTTCTCTCTTCTGGTATAATCACCTTCTAGTTTAAACGCTGCTATGTGTTACCACTTGAAAAGTGACACGCCCTGTTGATGTGAATAGCTTGATGAACTCCTGCGGGAAGAGTTCATTTGGAGAATCTAATAAAAAATGGCACTGGCTGCAGTTCTGAGTGTTCCACAGAAACTTGCTTTCTACACTGCAAGACCGTGCGCGGGTGAGTTTTTTCCTAGATGAATTTATGTAGTTGTAAGTCTCTAGAGCAGTGTTTCCCAAACTTGGGACGCCGCTTGTGTAGGGAAAGCCCCTGATGGGCCGGGCCGGTTTGTTTACCTGCCCCGTCCGCAGGTCCGGCCGATCGCAGCTCCCACTGGCCGTGGTTCACTGCTCCAGGCCAATGGGAGCTGCTGGAAGCGGTGCGGGCCGAGGGACGTACTGTCCGGCCCGGCCTGCCAGGGGCTTTCCCTACACAAGCGGTGTCCCAAGTTTGGGAAACACTGCTCTAGAGCACAGTTCCTACAGCTATGCAAAAGTGCTGAATGCTTTTTATGAAAATGTTCAGGATTTTGGTTTCGGTGATTTTTGTGCTCCTATATTATGGCTTTTCCATGATATTCAGTTAAATAGCTTTTGTTACACTGAGAGCATGTGAAAATATTAGTGATCACAGGTTTTTTATTTCAATAATGTTGTGCCCCCCTAAAATGTCATTCTTTTCGTGAAATTCAGGGAAACAACTATTTTCAAATTGAAAACAATAGCTTTCAGCTTTTTGAAGCAAAGCTGCCTGCACTTAAACAAAAATCAAATTTCACTCAAAAGGTAAAATTCACACTTGTTGATTTTTTTCATCAAAATAGCACAATTTTCATTGTTGTAATGCAATGGGGGGGGGGAGGGCTCAAATTCTGTGTGGTTTCCATTTTGTTGCCAATATTTCACAAAGTTCTAATTACCTTGATTGAAACTTAAAAAAATAAAATAAAATAAAAAAGAGCAAGAGCTCCTCAGACGAAGCTGCTAGCTCATTTCCATCATGTTGAACAGAGGCGTTTTAACTTCCCTTCACATTCACCTCACTGATTGTGGTTTTTACACAAGCTGTTGGTGATACAGCAGATGACACGTTTACTGCTGAGGTCTAGCCTATATTAGAAAGGGTTTGCCAGGATAGCTCTACCTCCTCATGAAAGCACAACTTATACTAGCAAGAGCGCTTTTGCCCGAGTAGTTAAAACCATTTTCCCAAACAAAATAAGCTACACCATCAAAAGGACTTTTTGCCGGTATAACAGCATCTACAATTAGGGCTTCTGCCAGCATAGCCTGGTCAGAGTTATGTGATTTTTTTCCCTGTTCCTAACCAACAGAACTATGCTTCGAAAAAAATTTAAGTGTAGATTCAGCCTTAGTCAGCATTGAACCAACACCCATGTCACATCAGCAGTAGCTTTGCTCTGATAAGCCTGGTCTACAGTTAAAAGCTCTATTGGTAAAAGCAGTGACTTTTGCTGGTGTCTCAACTATACCAGCAAATCCTTTGTAGGGTAGACAAGGCCTAAGTACCATTGAATTTGGCCTGATGTTAACACAATGTTAAAGCTGAGATTTGAATTGACAGGACAGTCAAAGCTATCACTCCTACAGGAATTGTAACACTGCCACATTGCACATACACATTGAGAAAGAAGAGTTATTACCTCAAGCACTCTGTAGCCAGCTCTACTCTGGGAGATGTCTGGGTTTACGAGGAGCCCCGCTGAAGCTTCACTTTGTTGTTCAAGCATGTGAAATAATGCATAAGTCAGTGCATAAGTCCCCCCATGCAGGCCGGATTGCAGAATGAGACCCATAGACAGTAGCAGGAAGTGCAATGTATGTACAGGGGGAATGGAGATGAGAACTTTAAATGTCATAAATTTGCATAGGTCTAAAACTCAGTCATGAATTTCTATTAAACGTGATCTGCAATGGGGAAAAATAGATTTCTGACCACTTTGTTTCTTTATGAAGTAGAAAGAAGGCCTGACAAGGTGTTTTGGGGGTTGTATTTGGGGTTTTATTTTGTTTTTTGTTTTTCTTGAAGGGGAGTTTCTACTTGTTTGGGGTTTTTTAACCTTAGAGAAATAGCAGGAATATCAAGTCTTTTCTTTTCCTGTTTTGCTGGAGGTTTCCCTTAAAGGTCTCAGAAAATGTAGGTCGACCTAACTATAGCGCTCCAGGGTGAGAAGTTCACACCCCCTGCACCCTGCAGCTGTGCCGACCTAACTCCCTGTGTAGGTATGGCTAGGTTGATGGAAGAATGCTTCAGTCACCAGAACTAGCGCCACTCAGGGTGGTACATTACATACATGATGGAAAAAATCCTTCTTTTGCTGTAGGTGCTACAGAGGGATAGCTATGGCCCCGTATCTGTGCCGCTGTAGTATCCATTGTGTAGATATGGCCTCAGCCTTTAACTGAAGGTACTAGTGCTGAATTATTAATAAGAACTTTTATGTTAATTGTTAGACATTCATGTTAAGTAGCTAGTAGCACAAAATAAATGGCCTGATTCTTCACTGCATTACTGCAGTTTTACACTGGTCTAATGCCCCTCACGCTTTGTCTACACATACAATTTGTATCGCTTTAACTACCATACCCATATAAAGCGGTACAATCTTTTGTCAGTGTTATAGTGTGTCACCTATAAACGTACTTATACCAGTACAGTATATTTCTGTGCACAAAGTGGAATAAATGATACCTGTATAAAGCACCTTTATACCAGTATAACTGCATTCACACTAGGAGTTGTGCAGTATAATTATACTGGTAAAAAAAACACCCCAGACCCTTAAGAGACATAGTTATACTGGTACCCACACTCAGTGGTGAATCAGACCGAAAGAGTTTTAATAATTGACAAAATATAACTTTCTTTCTCATTTAATTTGGTTTCACTTGCTTGGTGTCTGTAATGTCATAACCCTATCAGTTCTCCAGTCATCCAGAGAGTCTTCCATGAAAAACAGGGTGGCCAGCATCTGAATTTCTAATGTAAAAAAAGGCAAGAAAAAAATTAAAACAAAACAAGAGCTTGTGGCTGGAATTTTTCACAGCACACTAAGGGAGTTAGGCATCTGACTCTCAATGAGATTCAGCAGTCACTGAGCTCTGCACTCTCTTAGGTACCTTTGGAAATCTCAATGTGCAATCCTAAACTATCAGTGAAATTAATTTCATTTAATAAACTAAAATAACATTTAATTTAAAGTGAAACTACCTCTTCCAAATTTGAATGAAAATTATAATTGAAATAAAGGCTAAATTTCTCCATAAATAGATGGTCCAAGTGGTTAGTGCTCGTGGGAGACCCTTGGGTTCAAGTCCCTGTTCTATCACAGATTTCCTGTGTGCCCTTGGGCAAGTCACTGAGTGTCTCTGGGCCAAATATGCAAAGATCTTTAGACACTCAAAGATGCAGATAGGCACTTACTGGGATTTTTAAAAAGCACCAAGGGATTTAACTCTCATTGCCTAAGCACTTTTATAAATGCTAGTTGATACCTATCTTCCTCTTCAGGTGACTAAATACCTTTAAAAATCTGGACTTCTGTGCCTCAGTTTCCCATCTGTAAAATGGGGATAATAATAAATTATTATTATCACAGGAGTGCTGAAAGGCTAAATACATTAAAGATGGTAAGGCACTCAGATGCTATGGGGATGGGGGGGCCATATAAGTACCTACGATACATACTTAGGACATTTTTACACAAGCAAACAGATCTGTGGAATCACAGAAAGGCCTTGTCCGCATTAGAGAGCTGTAGCAAAAAATCTCAACCATGTCAGCTATAGATACAATTAATATGGTGATAAACATGCTGGAAGCCACCAGAGCCCTGCTTACTAATGCTATCGCTGGTGCAACTGAATCGGTGGGAGTGTCCGTGGGAATTGCAGACAAGGCCACTGGGCAAATTCTGCTCTGAGTTACATTGGTGTGACTTCAACTGAGTTACTCTGAATTTACACCAATGTAACTGGCAGCAGAATGTGTCCCCAGAAAAATGGTTCTAATGCTTGGTATTGTCATAGCCAATAACCCACATTCCCCTCAAGCTCAGTCTTGACTAGACAGTAATGTTTGTGCTTTTTCTCTCTGTGTCACTACTCTGACTGTCAAGTATTTGTGAAAAAGAAGAGTTGGGAAGAGGGTTTATGGAAGGAGATTATCAAGCACCTTAAAATGCCACTTTGTGTCTGTTTTACAGAAGCAGGCCCTGGCAATGCAGTTTCACAACAAAGAGATGATATTATGCTTCATGTACTTGCTTTGGATATCAGGTAAATACGCTGGGTTTATTACAGTGCATTTCTCCTTAGTGTACAGAAATGGAATTTCTTCAGCTTAATTAATGAATTTCATCTTAATAAAAATACATCCATCCACTGCACTAGGCAGGGGCAGCTCCAGGCACCAGCACAGCAAGCGCGTGCCTGGGGCGGCAAGCCGGTCGACGTGAGGGCGGCAGTGAGGCAGCCTTCGGCAGCATGCCTGTGGGAGGTCCGCCGGTCCCGCAGCTTCGGCAGTAATTCGGTGGCGGGTATGGCGAAGGCGCGAGACCGGCAGATCACCTGCAGAAACGCCGCCAAATCCGCGTGAGCAGCGGACCGCCCGCAGGCATGCCACCGAAGGCCGCCTGACTGCCGTGCTTCGGGCGGCAAAAAACATAGAGCCGCCCCTGGCACTAGGTGCATGTACTCCTAAGGCCCTAACCTACGGTCTGATTAGCAGTTTTGCTTATATAGGGTAGCGTCCCTTTAAATAGTTTGTGAGCCCAGCCCTCTAGTGGTACTCACTGTGTTCTATGTTCTAGCAGCCACCAGAAATCAGTCATCGCAGCAGTATGTAGGTAGCTGGTCCTTTCATGTCTGCGTGTAGTTCATAAGCATGGTTATTTATCACCCAACTGGGCTTGTGTGGCTTCTTCATATTATTTTTGTGTGTAAAGAACAAAAGACACAACACCTGTGAATTCAAGAAAGGTAGAAATGTGCGTCTGGAAAGGGAACTAGAGTCAAATGGAAGATTTGGGGGGTATGCAAAGTTGAGTTTTTGTTGGAACGGCCTATCTTAAACTGTTATTTTAAGCAAGTTGGGTTAAAAGGAGACAGCAATTTTGAAGCAAATTTTTTTTGAGTACCTTCTTGAAAGCAATTGAATCAAATGCACTGTTCTTTTTACCATGGGTTTATTTATTTATTTATTTATTTATTTTGAGGAAATGGTAGCATAAGAGCAAAGTGCTTTGGTTCAAGCGACTCATTCTAAATACACTTCCATAGTAATTCGTCAAAACAAAGCATAGCTAAATTCATTGAGAGGTAATTAACCACAAAGAAAAGCAGGGGACCCTAGTATGAACAACATTGAAATACATTCTATATTGCTCTTTTATGAGCTTATCTGCTTTAGTACTGATAAGCAGATACAATCCATGTGTATAACTTGGGGGGCTGGGAAACTGTCTACTTGTTTCAGCTCATTCAAGAAAATTGTCTCCTCAAGGAAGAGAGGTTCTCACTCTTATAAGACTATGGCCAAGATTCACCAGCCTGCTCCTCAGGGCAGCATGACCCTGTGTTCCTGGAAATGGGAAATGTCCTTGTTTTCAGGGCCAGACCCAATGTCCATATCAATTTAACAAAGAGAGTGTTTTGTCTCTGTGAGCTCTGCAGATAGGCCTGTAGTGTTTGCTGTGCTGTGACAAAACCCAAAAGACTGACCTGCACAGGTACATCCTTGGGAAATACCACTCATTGGGCCATCACAGGTTGGCACCCTACCTGCCCAACCCCATCAGACTTCCTAGTGAGCTCTCCCCCCCCACCCCACAATTAACAATTCTTAACAATTTGACTGACAGAAGGTTCAATCCTTTTTATAGTCTTAAAATTTGCTGATCACTTCATTTGAGTTATCATTATATATTATTTGATGGTGACCACAGGTATGCTCGGAACTACACAGAAAACACAAAGACTGAACCTTGGCGCTGCTCTGCCAGGAAGCAGTAGGAGGAGATAATGCTGAGGGCCCAAACCCAGCAAAGGGCCCCTGTGCAAATGGCCCTGGCCTCCCTTATCCCTGATTTGGGGGCCAGCTCCAAAGTGTGTGTGTGTGTGTGTGTACCCCCGCTTCCCAACAGCAAAACTGGATTTCACTGCATAAGAGAATTTAATTAATAAATTAATTAAACTCGGAGATTTCCTTTCCACTTGTTTTCACACAGAAGTGGGTGGTCAGGCCTGTAAGTCATCACAGCATCTGTGTCATTTGTAGCAATTCAAACGAAGTAGAGTGGTCAATCCTGAGACAGGCAAGGCCGGCTCCAGGCACCAGCACAGGAAGCAGGTGCTTGGGGCAGCCAATGGAAAGGGGCGGCACATCCGGGAATTCAGCGGCGGGTCCTTCAGTCCCTCTTGGAGGGAAGGACCGGCTGCCGAAGAATGAAGCGGCGCGGTAGAGCAGCCGCCGAAGTGCTGCCGATCGCGGCTTTTTTTTGCTTTTTTTTCTTTCTTTCTCGTCGTCGCTTGGGGCAGCCAAAAAGCTGGAGCCGGCCCTAGAGACAGGAGTACCTCTTCCTCATCAGTGCTTGCGCATCTTCACGGAATAGTTTCCTCATGTGCTTTCTCTCTTCAGTGAACTAGACTTAATGAGCCTCTCATCATTCGTCAGGGGATTGGTCATGCAAACCACGTTGGGTCTAGGCTCACATAGTTTTAGGTAGGATGTGAATGTTAGAACTAAGCTCTGCCAGGACAATGCCACTACAATCTTACTTCTCCTGACCCAGGGAGATCCCAGAGCAGAGGTAGGTGTCTCCCTACTTCCCCCTCCATAGGCGTGTTGGTGACTGGGCAGAGCTACCATCAAGACTAGCAGAATGGCTTTCAATAACTAATACACCATCGGGCTGGTTCCTCCTTTTCTCCTCCCCTCCAGCACACACATACATAACTATTTTTGTGCGGTGAGTAGGGTGGAAGAGACACATTGGGTCCGTACTGGTGGAGATTGTTGGCTGAGGAACCTGGACTGAGGGATGGGGTAGAGGACTATTCCAGAGAACTACATAGCAAATGTAACTAACAAGATATGTATCTTGGGAAGGTTGTTTCTCTTCTTGCCTGTCTGTCATTTGTCTGAGTTCTCTACTTGAAGCGTAAGATCTATTTAGACAGTAAGCTGTTTGGGGCAGAGAGTCTCTCTTACTACAGCGCTTGTACAGCGCTTACCACAGCGGGGTCCTGATATTGACGGAAGACTCTAGATCAGGTGTGGGCAAACTATGGCCCAGGGGCCACATCCGGTCCTCCGGATGTTTTAATCTGGCTCTCGAGCTCCCGCCAGGGAGCAGGGTCCGGGGCTTGCCCAGCTCCGGCGCTCCAGATGGGGAGCGGATTCAGGGGATTGCCCCGTTCTGCGCATGCCATGGCTTCACGCGGCTCCTGGAAGCAGCGGCATGTCCCCCCTCTGGCTCCTATGCATAGGGGCAGCCAGGGGGCTCCACGCACTGCCCCTGCCCCAAGTGCCGCCCCCCGCAGCTCCCATTGGCCTGGAACCACGGCCAATGAGAGCTGCAGGGGTGGCGCCTGCGGATGGGGCAGTGCACAGAACCACATGGCTGCCCCTCTGCATAGGAGCTGGAGGGGGGACATGCCACTGCTTCTGGGAGCTGCTTGAAGTAAGCGCCGCCCAGAGCCTGCACCCCTGACCCCCTCCTGTGCCCCAACCCCCTGCCCAAGCCCTGATCCCCCTCCTGCCCTCCGAACCCCTTGGTCACAGCCTGGAGCTCCCTCCTGCACCCCCAACCCCTCATCCCCACCCCCAGCCAGAGCCCTCACCCCCACCACACCCCAACCCGCTGCCCCAACCCGGAGCCCCCTCCCGCACCCTGAACTCCTCATTTTTGGCCCTACCCCACAGCCCGCACCCCCAGACAGAGCCCTCACCCCCTCCCGCACCTCAACCCCTTGTTTTGTAAGCATTCATGGCACGCCATACAATTTCCATACCTAGATGTGCCCTCAGGCCAAAAAGTTTGTCCACCTCTGTTCTAGGTGCTAGTGTGATACAAATAATGAATAACAGTGATGATGATAATAACAAACAACAATCGTGTAACTCATCTGTTCTGTTTCCTTTCCCATTTAGGGCCAATGATCCAACCCACAGCCATTGCACTGAGTTCAAAGATGGTCTCAGCGTTACAGGGTGAAATGGTGAAAACAGTCTGTGCGCAGAACATCGACGAAACAGAAGGGTTCGCTATAAATCTGAGAAGAAACGGCAGCTCTGCTGAGCTGTGTTACATACAGCTTGGAAATTTCCCCATTTGGAGCAGAAATTGCACAGACCGTATAAACCTAGAATATAATAAGCCGACAAAAGGGGTTTATGTTGTTATGGAGAGAGTCTCTGTCAAAGATTCTGGTGTTTACAGCTGCACCTTGGACAGGACACTCCCTCCTCCTGTGAGAACGCTAAGCCAGTCTAACATTTCCCTCACAGTGTCAGGTGAGCCAGGAGTTCCCTGTGTTCCAAATATCCTAAATGCTGCAGTGCTCTGATAAGTGGGTGAAAGGACAGGTTGAAATTAGGGTGACCAGATGTCCCGATTTTATAGGGACAGTCCCGATATTTGGGGCTTTATTTTATATGGGCTCCTATTACCCCCCACCCTCATCCCGATTTTTCATACTTGCTATCTGGTCACCCTAGTTAAAATGCTTGTGTGACGTTCACTGCTGTGGAGTGTGGGCTACTTTGTGACGACTAAGCTCTGTAGTGACAATCTCAGCCAATGTGGTTACTGGGATGGCTTCCCGTTCATCATAGTCCTTGTGGGGGTCCATCAAAGTCTCCCTCAGTTCCTGTTTAACAGGTAACACCTCGTTCCCTGGTGCTCCCCATAAACACAGACATCAGTTCTGTGCACATGACCTATTTCCCCCACCCCCACCCCTGGGACTGAGCCGCTCTCGCTGGTATGGCAGAGCAGTTCAGGGCTGTTGAGGAGGAAGAGGTGGCAGCGCTCTGACCCTTGAGCCATGCCACTGGAACCCCAGCTGAATGGCTTCACAGGGGACCTCCTGATTTAGGTGACCCAGCCCTGGGCTATCCTGCAATGTCCCAATTTCACAGTGACTGGTAGCACCTATGGGGCATTGTTCGGGTAAAGAGTTACAGCGAGCAGTGACTAGCTTTCTTCCCTCTCTTTCAGCTCTTCCAGTGGTTGAGGTTTCTTTGGCCTCTTCTTCATCCATTGACAAGGAGACCACGTTAACTTGCAGTGCTTGGGACTTCTATCCTGGAGACATCCAGCTCTCCTGGAGTAAGGGCAGCCAGTTGCTCACTAACTCAACAAGGAATGACTCTCTGTTCCACAATAGCAACGGGTCTTATTCCTATATAAGTAACCTTGTTGTTTCCAAACATGACTGGAATGAATTTGCCCAGTTTTCCTGCCAAGTGAATCACTCTACACTGAAAATGCCTGTTGTGAAAAACCTCACCCTGACCCAGTCTGGTAAAGATAAATGTGTACTGTGCATTATGACCTTCTTAGGTGATACAATCTACTCACTACGGTCACCTGTGTCCAATAGGAAATATGGGTGTAAGATAAAAAATATGATAGAAAACAAGCTGAACATTTTGATATTTTGGCTTCAGTACCTTGTTTTAAAGACTAGTTCAGATCACCATTGGGTCTTTTCTGGTGGGAATTCTGACTGAGAATATGGAGCAGTACACAGTGCAGAATAGCTCAGAGATACAGAAAGATTATTACTTATTATTATTTATTCTAAATTCAGTGTAATAGGTATTGTACAGACATAGAACCAGACAGGACTCTGCCCCAAGAACATACCATGTTAGGGGAGATTTTGAAAGTCAGTGGGAGCCCGGTGCTTACCTGCGCCTTGTGCCTTGTAAAATCTTCCCCAAAATAGACATTGCAAAGGGAAAGAGTTATAAATTAATGTTTTGTACTGCTCTATAGCAGCATATTCCATGCAGGATTGCTTTCCCACTCAGCACCGGTGTCTCTTTTGAAATGCTAAGTGAAATTGCAGAACAGTCCTCTAGAGGTTAACTTCTTTGGAGAAAATAAGAATTGATATGGGCCTCAATTCTGCAAGCACATGCGCCTGTGAGTAACTCTACACATGTGAATAGTATCATTGAGTTCAATGTGTAAAGTTACTTGAATACATGAAGGTTTGAAGAACTGGAGTCATGGCTGTGAGCACTGATCTCCCTAATGAGCTGAAGATTTCTTACCTTGGGAGATTTCAATAATCTACTAAAACAAAAAGAGAAGTGCAAGGACAGTTCTTATTTGGAGCTTATATAGTTGCTGAAATGTTGATTGATTAGAGGTAAAAGTGGCTCAGCTTTATGGAATGGAGCATAGATGCTCAGCACTTGTTAATCAGGAGAAGTTACGTGGAAAAATAAGTAACATTAAAATTCATAAATTCAATTATAGTTTGGTTAAAGGAAATATTGCAATAATTTCCCACTTGTCTGCATGTACTTCTCTTCTGTATTTGCAAGAGACGTTTTTCTTAAAAAAAATAAAATAAAAAAATAGAAACGTTGCTGTCTTAAAAGAACGCTTTAGTAAAATAATGTTTTCTATCACAGCAAGTTCTGAAATGTCAAGTCCATACCTACGGGCTTTTATCATGCCTAGTATGATGCTGCTGATGATGCTAATATCATATGTTGTTCTGAAGAAGTATACGAAGCCATGTAAGTTCATCAATTTTACTTTACTATTCCAGTGTTTGTATTAACATCTTGCACTAAATCTTTGATGCTTAGTTTTCATCTGTAAATTAGTGATTTCTCTTTGCAGATGGTTGTGTAATTTCAGGTGACAATTTGTTCATCCAGTGCAGTTCTAGGATTCAGTCCTGTAATGTGCTGAGCACTCTGGTTCTGATCCATCAAAGCCCTTCATGCTTAACTTTAAAGATGTGATAATCCCAATGAAGTCAATTAAACTATTCACATGCCTAAAATTAGGTGCATAGTTAAGTACATTAGTCTATTGGGGCCTAGTTGAGGGAGATGAAGATGCTGGACAAGCCCCAGGAGATGTGCAGCACCTCACGCGATCAGGCCCTAACTCTTCAGAACCAGTGAAAACACCTATTTAGAGGAAATGAACATCATACAGGGCCATCTGTCCTATTTTCCATTGTCACTTTAGCTCATGTTCAAGGAGATCTTCTTATCTTTGCTCTCTTACCCATTTGTTTGTGCTTATGTACCCATTAAGCAGACACCTTTCCATTTGTGCTATGCAGATCTTTGCATGTGTTCCATCTCCTATGGCATGTCCCTGTATGGCTCTCTTTCTGTCCCTGGGCTCTGTATCATGGCTAAAGATTTCTTTTTTTAAAAAGTTGGTCACTCTTCCAAGGCTTCCCATGCTGCCTTTTCACTTTCATTAACTCCATTCTTCTGATTTCAAATATATGTATTTGAAGGCAATGACTCAGAAGGAATCCTATATATGTCAATTGGCCCAGGCCAATTTACTCATTAAAAACTCCTAAACCTTTCCCACATACTGACTTGTATCTTTTGGACACTTGGATTGAAGAACATTTCTGTACGTAGTCTGCATTCTTTATTCATTGCTTCTTTGTCCTACCAGTGGGCTTATTGTATTCCAAAAATGCTGATGGATGCTGAAATGCCTAATACGAACAATGTTTGCATTTGTATAGACAGTGTCTTTGCAGATTTCTTAAGCCTATTCATGCCCCTGCTACAAATGTTACTGAAAGGGAAATGCATGTGATTAAATCAAAAGCACTGAAATTTATGATGATTGTGCACGCTGTAATAATTTGAGATGCATTAATCAATATTTCAGAAGCTGTACTTCCCAGCTTGGCTAAGTAATGAGTAGTGGAAAAGTGCCAGTGGGGAACATCAGAACACTCAGCAAATAGTCAGCTGAAGACTATAAAACCAAGGCTGTAGAGGAGTTATTTAGGGCAGTGTGCGAGGGTATGAGTAGGAATAATGGAGCAAAATTAAGAAAGGGAAAATGTAGACTAAACAGCAAGAAGGCTTCCTGACAGAGAGATGCATTAGGGAAGTGGTAGAAACCCGATCACTTCAGACATTTTGAAGGATACTGGGTAAAACACTGGAAAATACATTGTAGGAACATTCCTAGACTATCAGGGATATGGACTGGATATCTTTAATAGGTCTTTTGCATCTCTAGCTTCTATGATTCTTGAGACTGACTCCAACCAGATGTCGTTCCAGGTCTTCTCAGGTAATCCCTTCGAACAGCTCCTCACAATCAGCATTATGTAGTGGAAATAAATTTCAAAGAGTTAAGTTTTCTTTTAAGTATATCTTTGGTGACTTTTGAAAATCTAATAAAGCTACATTTCTAGGGATGATTGTAGTTACCATAAAGTGCGGTGAGTGCACATGAAAATTATCATGGTGCCGTGAGGTATGCAGTCTGTCCTTGTTGCCATGGAAAAGGTACACATTTCCTGTCCTCCTACCTTATGTTACGCTGGCCACTATTGTACTACTTTAGGAGAATGGGTTTTAGTGAATTTCTAGAGAGCTCAGTGTAGTGTTTATGGAAGACATGATAAGATTGGGGACCAGATTCATTGGTACGTTCCAGCTATTTTGTGCGGCTTCAGTGATATAACGCAGCCTTTACCCATTTTAACTAGCTGGATAAGCCAGTTTTATTATTGCTTTTGGCCACTGAAGCAGCACAAAATAGCCAGCGTACACTGGTGAGTCTGGTCCTGTATTTTTAAGAGACTTCTGTAGTGCCACATTAGAAGATTTCTCTAAAACACCAGAGGCATGTCGCGAATTCCCACCCCTAGGCAGTCATTTGACCTGTCAGGGACAAAACACTCCTAGGCAGAAAATTTGAATTATAGTCTCAAGCCTGAGGCCCGTTTATTGAGCTCACACACACACACACCAACGCGTTGGGGCAGCCGGTCGAAACCTGCTACACACCAACGCGCTGGGGCAGCAGGTCGAAACCTGCTAGCCCCGATCAACAGGTCTTGTACAAATTTATAGTCTTAAACCACAACCGCACACGCGTCATTGCCAAGCATTTAGAGGAGGGGGTGTGTTTTCCTGGTTTGGGCAAGCAAGGGTTCACAAAGGGCAGACAGTGGTTATTGCTTAGGCTAAGGCAAGAACATGAGCACACATTCCGGTTACACAAGATAAAGGGTACATTTCAATATGGGTTACAGCCTGAATAACAGTCTTGATGTTAATATATCTCTTTTAATTTATAAGCATTAGTAGGGTATTGGGGACGGGAGTTACATAGTGGAGCAAGGGAGGGATGTTGTGCCCACCCCTTGACATGATCACTAGGCCTATTGCTATGCTAATTGTTACAGGTTATTGAGAGATGCTTATTACCCATACTTATCCATACACCAAGGATGCTGTTACAAATGTGTTAGTTTCCTTTTCCCCCAGCCTCACCTCTTGGGGCATAGTTTAGTATGGTTTAGGCTTCTGACCTGCTGGTTACAGGGTAGGCCCTGGTCAGAGCCCGCAGAGGGGGTCGCTGTTACAAGGGTAGGGGGCCCCCATCTGATGCCATTTGGGCATCTGGCTGGGCCTTGGGGCAAGGAGGAGGACTAACCTTTCGGTGGGTATGGGCATACAGGGGCTTACCTAAAGGGGGTACAATTTAAAGGCAACAGCACTTATATGCTAAGCAACGATTTCATTATAAAAGCATTGATTACAGATAGGGTTCAGGATGAGTTTTGATAACTTTTAGCATGACAGATAACACAAGCAGATGCATTTTAAACCTTGAGCAATGCCTGTTACAAATTGTTCTAACCTTTGCTAGTTCCTCTTTTTATTTCCTTTCCTCAAAGTGAAGCCCAGTGTGCTTCAGGCTTCCTGTCTGACAGTTTTGAGCCAGGCCAGGGTTTGTGGGGGATAGATAAGAGGGGAGGGAGAAAATAACTTGGAGGGGACAAAGAAGAATCATAGAATCTCAGGGTTGGAAGGGACCTCAGGAGGTCATCTAGTCCAACCCCCGAAGGGGGGGGGGGGGTATTTCCTCCACAGGCAAGAATTAATAGACCAGATTTTTAAAGGTATTTAGGCACCTAAAAATGCCCTGGATGCTTTTGAAAATCACAGTAATCTGTGTCTTTAGGTGCCTTTGAAAAGCTGGGCCAGCAAACTGAGAGCTTGTCTACAAGGACATTTAGTTCATAATGTGCTTTGATCTAATCCCATTTAAAAGAGGACTAGAACAAAGTGCTCTAATGAATTTCGTGAACATCAGCAAGGTCAACGAGGACAGTTGGCATGCAGAGGTGATAGTACAGGGTGAAGTCACACCCTAGTCTGCCACGAAACTCAATGTTCGAGTAGACAAGCTCTAATTCTCCTTTCACTTCAGTAGAATTGCTCTTCTCTTCAGTTGACTTTTACTAGCATGAGATCAGAATCAAACTCTGATTCACCACTTGTGTACAGGAAACTATCTGTTCTTATAATGAACAGTTAAAGAAATGCTCATAACTGCGTGCCACATACATCTGTGGCATAAAAATCCAGCCAGAGATTAATTGGCACAGAAGAGAGTAAGTAAATATTTAGTAACATTGGGAACATGTCCCTGCTTCTTTAGTTCATTCATACATCATTAAAGAGCAATAACTTCTAGAACAAAGTATCAAAAATTCTTCTTGGGATCAGGCAACATCTCAGTGAAAGGCTCCCAGGTCTGCTAATTATTATCTATTATTCAACTTTCATATCTTGCTATTTTGGGGTGTAATTCACCTCTGTGCATAGGTTTATTTACCACTCAAATCCTCAGTATAGGACTACAGTGGGATTCAACTGATGCCCAGACCTTGTGTTTACCCTCAGTATATTGCTCTACTAAAGTGACTTAGGCGCACTAGTTCCACAAAGTGAATGAGATTTGTCCTCCTAAATCACATAGGTGTTTTCGAAAAGCCCACCCCTAGTCTGTAGTTGGAAGGGATAGACCCTTCTAAAGGGTAAGAATGATCATCTTATGGTGAAATTGTGGTTCTCAAGTACAAAGCTTTAATGTAAACTAAGATTAAGGTTTTTCTCACTGTAACTAAGGGGCTTGAGTCACCACTGTTTTATGCTGATGTATCTTCAGTGAAATAAATGGAGTTATACCAGTGTAAAACTGGAATGATGAAGTGGTGAATCAGGCCCAAAGTCCGTTAATGGTGAAATATATCACCCCTTAACAGCTGTCTCAAAAGCACATGGAAAATCCATCTTTACCCAGAAAATATGCATTCTAGGCCAATTTCAGTTCCTGTGACTCTTTTTTGGGCTTTCCAGCAAAACACTGTGAGATTCTGCTTTTGTCCAATGCATTCTCTTCATTACACTCCTAGGGCCAGATTCTGCTGTTGCACTGGTGAATAGCTTGTCACATCATTCATAAATTTCAATGAATTTACTCTGGATGTAGACCAATAGAACCAAGAGCAGAATTTAGTCTTTGACGAATTGACTCAAGTATGTGGGGTTGGAAAAGTGTCTTATTCTTTCAGGTAAATAGCAGAGAGGTGTCTTCTGTCTCAAACTTTCTTATTACGGTGAGTTGATTGACCTACATTTTTCTTCTTTACAATTTCCCTCCTGCCTTTTTCACTTGCACCATTAACTCCTGGAGGTCGTCCAGCAGTCGTTATCTCAGACACATGTGATAACATTTAACTGCATCACAAATGCTCCTAGTTAGGGTAGACAGAAAGCACCTTCAGGGTAGGGACCATTTTCCCTCTGTTCGGTACAATGATGGCCCATAATATTTTTTCAACCATAATTTGCTTACTGTTGCCATGGTTAGTTTCTTTCACACTCAGTGTGTTACTAAAAGCTATTCACTCCCTGTAGAGTACGTCTTTCACTGTTGTGCCAAGATTAGATCAGTAGCTCAGAACTCAGGGTAAGCTGTTTATTCCCTTTTTGCTAATTACCACTCAATTTTTTCTTATTTACTCCGTCTGCTAGGAACATTACAGATTATGTAGGAACCAGGACAGCACAGAATCTAGGTAGTTTAGGGTGGAGGAAGTGGTCAGCTATGGGGAGAAGAGTAAATAGATTGGGCAATTAGACTAGTGAAGAGGACGAGGGCCAGGAAATGCTCGTAGGTGACTTTGGTAATGGGAGTTTTAGTTGCATGTAGATGGCTGATGCCAGATTGAGGGGAGACAGCAGTGTGGAGATACAGGGAAAGAAGGCGCACAGGTGACGGGAGCTGTCTCACTGGCCACAAACACGAATATTTTGGGTAAAAATTGCAAATGCACCTAAGTCACTCTGGTCCAGATCCTCATCAGGGTTTAGTCACCTAGCACCTATTGATGGGGCAAGCTGTTCTTAAAAACAAGGATGGCTGAGTGGAATCTCTCCACAGTTACTCTATTCCCTTTAGAAATACTGTTGTAACCACAGCACCAACTAATTCACTCCATACCCAACTATTCCCAGCTTTGGGAACTGGTGGGAAGAAAGGGAAAAAGGGGCTGTGGATAACATCTATATTCAAATATAGTTCTAGGTCTCATCCTGTTCAGCTGTTTCAATATCATTCAAAAAGATGCCTGTGAAATCTCTGGCCTTGCATCAAATTCCAAGATACATTTTAGGACAACAAACACTAATCTGTGTCTTTAGGTTCTCATTGCTACTGTGAAACCTGAACGCATTTGTGCAAACTTTCCATTTTATTAATACCAATAACTCATCATAGCCTGAAGAAAGCCTCTAAGGTGTTTCATTGTTGTACTGACCATGAGTGGTGGGTATCAAAGGCCAGGCTATGGCCCCACACCCCTGCCCCTCTCCCCTGAAGCCGGCAGGGGCTCAGCTGGAACTCGGTCCTGCCAGTGGCCAGGGCGGTTCGGGCCAGCCTGGGGAGTTCCTCCAGCTGTGGGAGTGGGGCGGGCTCAGGGCTCTGATGGGCATGGCCTCAGGCAGAACGGGCAGGGCTGGTGGGGTAGCCTCCCCAAAGGGGGGTGTTCACCCACCGCCCATGGTACTGACACAGCATTTGCATCTGTTGCTAGTTCTACTTTAATGCTTAAATTCTCCATGTTTTGGAAGGATTTAATTGACCCTTTGGCAAACAAATCCATCAGACTCCATCCTCAAACAATAAGGGTTCAGCTTCCATTGACTACAGCCGGAGCTGTGTGTGCATAGCCAAGGGCAGACTTGAGCCAAATGTGATTATACCCTCATTTGCCATTCATACCAGATAGAATCTTCCTTTACCCATTTTTATATTCTCATTAACCCACAGAGGTAGATGCATAAACCTGGCAGTAAAGGTTTGCAGGTTCTGAAAGAAGTTCACCATTTATTTTGGATCATCTTTTAAATGGCTGAATTCTCTCTTTTCTGTGCAGCTCAAGAAATCATGGAGGAGGAACAGCATCTTTCATTTTGATTCAACTCCTGCTCGCCCTGTTGTGCTCAACCTTGTACTGGCAGCCTGATGAGATAAAGGAAACACCTTAATAGGTCTCTTTGAACAGTTGAGTTTTGTATGGGGCCATGATGAATTACCAGAGTGTACTTCTGCTGCTCCTTTGTTCTTGAGTAAATTTAACCAACAAACAAAGAAAAATTGGGCTTCCCTATACAGTAAAAGCTGCCTTCAGTAAAGGCCAAATTGTGCCATTGGTTCTGTATGTGTAACTCCCAATGCCTTCAAGGGGGGGTCAAGTGCATGTAACTGAAGAGTGAATTTGGCCTTGAGATTTTGTTCATGCTAAACTGAGATCAGTTAAACTGACCATATATAACAGTCTGGAAAAAATTGCCTCTGTTCTTTCATGTTTCTGGCCAACCATTGTAAGTAAAAAAAAAAAAATGCAGCTAAGAAAACAGGCAAAGACATGAACTCAAAACCTACAGTGGGATTCAGTGGGGGTAAGTAGTATACACCAGATGGACCTTTTAAATTGAGATGTTTTACTATCTCATTCTATAAGATATCTAAAGGGGAAACGAGACCTTTTCCAGATTAGACCATTACACTGATCCCCTGGAACCAGTCAAATGGGAATAGATACAGTCATTTCTAAAAGTAGAAAGTACTAAATTTGCCTAGTCCAGCACTAACACGGATGGTTGAACCTTTGCTTCTCCGGACCTTGGGTTATACAATTCAGCGAGCAGGTGGAACAGTGCATGAACCAAGACCAAGTCCTGCTGTACATATAGCCTTCATGCCCATGGAATGTAACACTTCACAAATTCCAATTTTATCCTCTCATCTCCTGTGAGGTAGGGAAGGGTTGTTACCCACCCTGGAGATGAAGAATCTCATCAGAAAGATTACCCCAGACAGCACATGAATCACATGGCAGATGGGGTAACTGAATCCAGCTCTCCCAAATCCCACTTCACTCACTACTTTAATCACAGTAGACCACCTTCCTTCCTCTCAGATATCAAAACTGCCATGCCAGCATAGACCAATTGTTTATCTAGGCTGGTATCCTTAGTTTAGGATGCTTCAGAGGAAAGTTACAAGGAAAAATAGACAGTTTGGATTGAAGCAAGTAAGGAACACGGAGGGGAGTTGGGATCAAGAGAAATTTGAAATAGCCAGGAAAGCTTGAGAAAAGATGTTTGAGTAATGACAGCAAAGGTTTAAAAATGGAATGAAACTAGTACTAAAGTCCTCAGAGCTGACTGCCATCATGTTAAAGCCTCAGAAGATTCAGCTAAGAGCTTTCTGTCCTGGATAAATTTCAGTTACAATTTACGACCTAAAATATTTGCTGTATACAGGTATTAGCCATAGTCTTCCATGATGAACTGGCCTGTTAAGTTGCTGGATGCTGTTAAATGACTGCTACTTTCCATACCACTGGGCTGTTTCTCTGGTGAGAGAAGAGCTTCCCAGATCTAGTTTGTGAAGATAGTGAAGTCTTGTTTGACTTGACTGACTGTGAGGGAACCCAAAGGCTGGGTTGCTTTTAAGGAAACTGGGTTTTGGCTTCTGTGTAACCAGTAAGGTATCGTGGAAGCAGCTTTGGAAACTGTTTGCCCCATTCTGTGCAGTTTGCCCTAACTGAATAACCTCAGTGTGGCCCCCCCCAGGACTCTGGTCACAGATTGTTTTGAGAAATGCGTACCTTTGGCTCTAATCAGGATGATGGGGGAGAGGCCCAATAATGTCCGAATGATTGCGCTCACCTCTCACTTTCAATATTGTATGCAGCATAGTATGACTTTAATGATAATTGTGAGCACTCAGCACCAGGTACTTTCAGGTCCTGAAAGCTTTGCCACTGAGTTCCCAGCAGTGCAGAGGTCAGGACAGTTGACGCTATGAATTCTGCAGCGAGTCTTTGTAGCTACAAGATAATTAAATTGCTTACCCAGGTATGGCTTAAGACTTTCTTGCTAAATATTTTGTTCTGTTTAAAGGACACGAGACTGTGGTATCAAATGCTCAGACATTAGTATTTGTTAAAATAAAAGTGCTACTAACTTTCCAGTTATGATGATTTCAATATAAAATAGGTTTGGTTAGGGTATATTGGAATTACTTAACTTGATTCAACAGTGTTTTTCACAATTTACATGGCCTGCTTTTCCATCACAGTGGCTAACAATCCCTGAAATTATGCCTTTAAAGAGCAGTTACACCAGTAGTTAATTGTGGTAGGAATAAAGACTCACAAACAGTTTAACATGGTTTTATTTTAAGTATAATAGTGCAATATTTACAAAGTTATGTTCATAAATAACACCACTTGGGTAAAGACTGCAGATATCCAAAATGCCAAATCATGAGAATATGGTTTATATATATACACACACACATTGGAATCAGTCATTTAAACAACTTTGGTTTTTACTGGAGGGAAGGTAGTATTAAGTGACTTTAAGAAATTAACTAACCCACTTTTAACTGGTGCCCAAGAGAAATCCAAAGCAGAGCCTTTGCATACAGCGGTATGATTAATAGACAAGTACTGGGTACTGAATTTTTTTGGTAATATTTTATTAAAGGAATTTGACTTCACCACAACAGTGGCTGCTAAATTCCAGTTTGCTGACAGTTGATTATAAAGCTATATTAAGAGTAAGGCAAAACAGAATTTCAAAGCCTGGTACTTCATGGAGCTGCTATAAACTACTAGAGGATATCAGTAACTAGAGGTGTGTAGATGAGGAGCCCCATGCATAAATGTTAGGGAAGTCCCTGGATTGCCTCTAATTAATTATCCATACGGTCTCCCACACCTTACTTGGACTATTTGGATTAATGGGGGAGGCTTAACCAAAGGACTAATATATATGGATTTCAACTCTCTATGAATACCCTGATGCTATACCACATTCCAAAACCATACACCTTTAAAAAATTAAAGCAATATGGATTAGATCCTTACAAAGCAGATACAAACTTATACTCCCTAACATTTACACATGTGAATATCCCATTGACTTCTGTAAGGGTGCAGTGGGTTAGCTGAGGTACTCAATCCTGCAGTCCTCACATGGGGCCTATGCATGTGAGTGTAGGCTGTAGGATCAGTGGGCCTCCCCCACCCCTCCCCCAAGTTAATTCCATGGTCTCTATATCAAACTGCAGCATGGCCCTGGCTCTCTATAGTCACAAAAATTTGTTAAAGGAGAACATTGCTTTCTTATTAGTTACACTGGGTGAACCCTCAAAGTATAGCTGTTAGCAAGGCCTCACAGACTACACAAGACATGAAGAAATGATTCTAATTAGGTTTTAATAAATTTTTATATGTAAAACTTGAATATGCTCAGAAGCTGAATTTACTTATTCCCTGTTTGAAAGAGTCTTCTGTTTATGATATAATGACGATATCACAAAGGATGACCATTTCAATTAAGGCATAAGTAGCAGGATCCCATGAACTAACATAGCTCATGTTTTTATGCAGATATTCTTGGTAATAAGGAGGCAGATTTAAAATGCAGATTTGCTGCTAACTTTGATTATTCTCCATTTTCTGAAAGCATCAAGAGGTTCTTAAATGCCAGTCTGCAAAGGAGAAAGCCTGAGACTGGTTTGGGTACCACAGACTATACCATATGAACATTAAGGGTACCCTTCAACAATGAAATCAATGGGTATTGTGCCAAACAACCGCAGCACTGAATTTGACTCGGGGTGAGTAATATTTAATCAAGACTACAACAAGAGGCACAAAAAACATCAGACTAAAATATCAGTAATCAAAGCACACCACACAACTACTATATATACAAGGAGTCTATTATAGTATGTGGGAGTGGGGGGAACTTGGGTAATCATTAAAAAAGGGAAGGTTTTGTTTATGCAGTTTTTTTTCAGTGTGGTAAGTGCCATTGTTTTCTATAATATATACATTGAAAGTGGAAAGTAACATTTGTACAACATCCACTTTCTATTCATACCATATAGGCATGAACATATCTTGCCCATGCACACATAAAGCCCCACTAATCTAAATGTAATTACAACCTTTAACATATTAAACTTCATAGTAGCGACAGTGGATTTTTTTTTAATATTTGAGGGGAGAGAGGGTGAGTCAGTAGACAAACAGTGTGACATGTTTCATGCAATACCAATTTGTTTAAATCATCACAAAGGTCTGTTCCAGTAGCATAGTGCTAGTATCATTTGGTCACTGACCTGGCCCAGTTTCAAAGCGATGACTGATGTTTTTTGAAAAGGGTACTACTAATAGTGACACTATAAAGAAATTGCGTGGTCGATAAATAGTGCCTTTTTCTGCTCTCCCCCCACACACACACGCTCCAGGGAAAAAAAAAAAAAACCACTCTCTCTTGAATGGAACTACCGCTGCTGTGACTATAAAATTACATGTAAATCATTTTAGCATTTTTTTTTTCCAAACGTGCAAAACAGCTAAGTTCCTGATTTTCTTCTCTTCGACTAGTGCATCATCAAAGGCCACGGTGTATAAACAAATGTATTTCTTTTCACATATCACCACCTCTGTAGCAGATTCTGTCACTCTCGCCAGTTAGCTACCCTGAAAAATTACAAAACAAAACTATTATTCAAGAATGTTTTGATTAACATCACTCACATCCACCTACACTTTGTGCTGCCTAACTAAATTCAAACTTTACAATTTTTCTAAAATGTAGACAAATTCACTCATAAAAGCAAGGGTGGCTAGTATTGGCTTGAGTCAGGTATAGTAAAAACAACTGCTGTATAATTTCTCAACACAGCTTGGCACCATATCTCAGTTTTGACCTTAAAACCCCTGTTACTCTAGGAGGTGATTTTTTTAAAGGTACAAATAGCAGGTGCCTAACTAACCTGTGTGTTTTTAGAAGTCTTCACCCAGTATCTTATACAGACATGGAGTGAAGAATTTTGATTTGCCTAGGAAAACATTGAACAATTCATTTAAAATTGTCAAAGCAGAATTCGCCTTCAGAAGTGAAAGGTTGTTGCACTGACCCCATTTTGCTGTCTGACTTTATTGACATTTAAAAAAATGTAGATGACAGAAATTCTCACAGTATAATGGTCTGCTTGTGTTAGATCATTGCTGAGGGAAAAGAGAGTGTTGATTTCCAAAGCAGGAGTATAGATATTTCCTATGAAAGAGCCTTCCCCTCCCAGTCTTTATTTCAGTTATACCAAATGACTAACATATTTTATCACTTTAAGGGATGCTGGTAAATTTATTCATTGTATCATATGAGCAGATGCATTCCTATTGGTTTAGAAAGCAGTCCTTATCTGTACTCGGATGAATCACAACAGCTTAGCCATGGGTTACAGAAATTCAGCAGTACATTGTACTTATTTATAAGCTGGAATATTAAATTATCAGTAAATTAGCATCAGCCAATAATCTTACTGGCTGCCTCTATTTCCATTTGTGCTGTGCACAAAGATAAAATTGGTTGAAGCCACCCCCATCTAATAATTTAGAGTTCTCTCTAGGCTCAGGGTCTGGCAGTTTCCTTGAACTGGCCTTCTCAGTCTCCAGGGGCAGCGAAAGTAGAGTTAGTGTCTCCTAGTACTTATGTGGGTGGTATGTGAGAGCAGGAAATATAACATACTAACGTGAAGGAGGAATACAAGGAGAAAAATAGGTAGTCTACATGTAAAATAAGAACATGGACCATTAAAACAATAACTGAAACGAGTGACAAACCCACAAAGCTAAGGGAATTCTCTACTTGACGAAGTCAAACAGTGCAGAGACACTATGGAATGTCTGAGCATACATACTCAGGATAGTACTTAATTGTGGAGGTCCTCCTCTAGTAGGGGTGTGCATTTCTTTCTTAAAATGTTTGGTGGTTGCCTTAGCTCAAAACTTCTTTGCTAAAATGTGTACCTCATAAAACTAAAACAAAAAAAGCTATTACCTGTATTAAAGCAATTTTGTCACTCTACAAGCAAGTTCACATGGTAACACAGCTTCTGCAAACATTCTCAAATTGCTACCATGACCACACTGGGTAAAGTTGAGTGTGTCTCCTCTTTTTGGCCCATTATAGTCCATAAAGGAGACTGAAAGGTCTACACACACCCTTTCCCTCACAACCAGGGGAAAAAAGTAAAAAGTCTGCTTGTTTTTTACATTATAAATTCAGTTCTTGTTTACCCTCTTTTTACTGGAAGAGACTATAGATGATAGGAGTATTAGGAAGCTTATGACATCACAAAGTGATACCTGATCAACTGAAAGGGAAAGTGTTTTTTGTTAACACCTATTTAATTCACGCAACTGGTGGGAGGGTAGGGGAGCTCTTTTTTGTTCATGATTCAATACCTCTAGCCCTTTTGGTAAGAGCTAGGAGAGGTTCCAGTTTGCATCTCTGATTGTTACAAAGGAGACTTCAGCTAAACAAAGATGATAATACTTGACATTTCTGCTATTTCCAAGATAAAAAATAGCAGAAATAATCCAATATGTAAACAATCCTACACACCTTTCACAATCCTTCTTTATACCATATATCATAAAGCAGTAAAAAAAGGATACAAATGCATTTGTCTTCAGGTCACCTATAACATTCCAGTACAATGCAATATAACAAAGATTGCACCTTTCATGCGATCTGTATCCTATGCTGTATCATATATTACCAGCATCCTCGGTACAGGTGATTTTTAATTTTAAAATCCCAGAGTAAATGTTAATTAACTGATCAAAATCTACAGCGGCAGGTAACATTCGACTCACCATCATTCTAACATCACTCCTTTTGCATCTTTAAAAGTCAAGCAGAGGATTAGTAATTAGCCAAGCAAATAATTAGAAATGTTACATGATTAGTATCACTACTTCCCAGTATGCCAATTAATGAATTTCTGAACAGCCTAAGGAAGACAGGTTTCAGGGCCACCCTTCTTCCACTGTAAAAATCCCCCACACCAGGCATTAACAGTGTTTCCTTCCCATATCGTTTTACACCACCACCATGGGTCTTCCCAAACCAAAGAGACCACAGAGAAGAGGAGTGAGATTTTGCCTTACCCCACTGTGAAAGTCCCTTATCCCACTTAAATGCACCTCATAAAGAAGACTGGCTCAACAACAGCCTTCCTGGAGAAGCAGCATCCCTTTTCCTCAGTAAGGGGTGGCCTTTTTGCAAAGCAGACAGGGATATTGTTCCAATTGTGATGCTACTTTTGTTCTAAAGCAGTCGGCAATCAATGGCTAGCAGGTGTAGACAGTACACAACACTCCCTTATGCCCAGAGTTGCAGGCATCACACAATAGTGATACATCAAACTCTTAGTGGCTCAGGGAGCTGGATAATTTGAGACACCTTACCCAAAGCAACAGCACTCAGTGCTAAGCAAAATTGTGACCCAACTCTAAAAGGCTTTGTATAATCCCTTACGTAAAAACATAAGAGTTTGATTACCACCTACCATTAAGTGGTTCTTCTACAGCTTTCTGTAAAATATTTAAAAATATTTATATATATATATAAAAAAAGCCTTCATGTCTATTTTTGGCTCACCACAGTTAAATTACTCTAATTGACATATACAGTAAGTAGTGATTCTACAAAAATGAAAGAAGCTGAAGATTAGTAACTATGGCTATGAAAAACAAATCCACCAATAATTGTACTCTCTTCCTGTTATCTCCAACCACATCAGGAATCTCATTTTCCTAGTGAAATGTGTAGAGGTGGCAAGAGATACAAGTAGTGTGTCTCATTGTGTAAGTGAAGCAGCAACGACTTTTCTCCGCAATCTCATCACTGGTGCAGGAAGCAAACAGAACCAAGATTTAAAAGTACGAATTAATAGCTCTACAGGAGACATCCCAAATACTTGTGCATTTTATCTAGTAGGGAACTAACCAGAAGCAAAGTAATATGGACAAACAGGAAACTTGATAGATTTTAAAAGGAAATTGATTAAGATTGACAGTCTCAAATACATGCCCTTTTCCCCTGGGCCTCAAGAAAGTGTCAAGAGTTATTTTAGAAATGTGCCTCTAATAAAAATAAATCACAGGCCTCTGAGTGCAAGGTTACCACAGCCCTTCGGTTATAAAGAATTTAAAAAACCTTTTAATTTTAAAGGCAACTGCACATCTTTTTATAAACCCCTTTAACCCACAGCAATACGTGCTGAATTTCTCTTGATGGGAGGCAGGCAACCCTAAACCTGATTTTCAGACCAGAATTTCATTGGGCCTCTAGACTCCCGTGTACTTTACTGTACCCACAAAACAATCTGTCTGTTTCTCTTTGGAATCATCCAGTGCCAAATGCTGGGGCACCTAGCCACAAGTCCATCCAGTAATTAGACAGCCAAAATTATAGGGATTCTGATTGCAGTTGTAAAAAGGGCCAGTTTGCATTTGATTACTCTTTGGAAAACAGGATAACCACAATTTTAGGAGGCAATTGCACCTAGTATATTAAAAAAAAAAAAAAAAAAAAAAGGCAGGCTGCAAAACCAGGATTACCTTCCTTAGAAAGATTAAAAAACATACATTTATTCTGCATGACCTAACGAGAACAGCCACTCTGCTTTCAGATGGCCTCTTCAATATTAGGGGCATTGTAAAGAAAATTATAAAGGGTACATAATTTGTGTAGCTGGGAACCCAAAAAAGTGTTAGACCTTCAGTGTGAAAGAGACTGCGACAAAGAAAAAAAAAAAAGTGTGTGTGCGCGCGTGGGAATAATTTATTAAAGACAGACTGAAATCTTGTTTATTAAATGTTTACACATCTATTAGTGCCAACAAAGGGTGCACTGTCAACTGAAGGTATCTATACAGCCACACAAAACATGCAGCATGGTCAGTGGAACAGCAAGCTTCCTTAGACAGCCTGACCACCCAATGGTCCTTCCAACTCAAGTTGGATAGGGTAGCTCTGTTTCCATTCAAATCCTTGGCCTGTCAGATAAGTTAGCCAGCAAGGGGACCAATTACAGATATCTGGAAGTAGATAATCAGGAACTGGACTAAGACCACCAATTCAATTAACACAGACTACTGAACAGCTACCATAGAGCAGTGACTTTTGCTTGCTACCAGCCTGATCTGAATTCAAACTAGTGGTGAAAGGCTCAGTATCTCATTACCATACCTCATCTAATTACCCCAAATTTATTATTTTTAAGCTTACCCTTGGATGTTGTTCTTTCTTGCTGGAACCTAAAAATATTACAGAACATAAAAATGAGCACGTTATTAGCTATATAAAAGAATTCAACATTTAACTGAAGAAAAAGACAAAAGTTGGAGGAAAGCAACAATAGTTAGAAGGAATCACATCCTTGATTATTTATCCCAAACTACTTTGTGCGATTTATAAATTCTAGAAGACTGCATCACTCTTCTGAAGAGGGGATAAATGTTCCTAGCACATGTGCTCTGTGTATTAATTCAGCTAAAGCACTTTGAGATCATGAATGAAAAGCATTACACAGGAGCATTATTATTGTTACTATAGCACTCTTGTGTTGGGAGGGTTGGGAGCTACTGTTTCAACAATGATGCATTTGCTAGGCCAGCTTACCACATAAAAATCTATCACATGAATACTGATCTTGCAATGGTAATAAAATCTACTCCCTACCTCCCAAAACCATATCTAATAAGACAGTAGCATCATAATCTGGTGATATAAAAACCACAAAAGTGAAGCTAAATAGTTTAGATCATTAGCATGTTGCACCAAAGCCAAACTCTGCCCTGAGGTATGCACAGTGCCCATCAAAATCAATGGAAGTTGTGTTAGGGTTACTCTGTTGCCTCTTCTGGTCTCTCTCAGTTCACCCCCTCAGGTGTCAAGCTCCATGCCTTTACACCTCCTGGGATGGAATTCTCTGATTCTCCTATTGTTAGGCCAGGTTCCAAGTAGAGTACCCTGGGTATGAACCATGATAACTCAGCAGGCCCAAGGGGGATCAGCATCTGCAAGTCTTCATTTTGAGAGCTTGTGACCAATGGTTAATACAGGTGACCAGATCAAACCATTGTTTAATCTTAGCAGGAGCACAGTATAATATAAGAATCAAAGAATTTTAACACAACAAAGGGGCTACATGTACTTCTGTCTTACCCTAATCCCCACCACCCTATGTTAATGGGCCAGGCATGTTTGCTTCTTCAGACCATCATGCAAAATGTCTGTCTCGGTCAGTCTTCTCTCAACAAACAGCTGCCTGGCAACTGCCTCCCCCTCTAGAGAATAACTTTTAACAGTTTCGTGTCCTTTTGAACCGTTCTGGCTTCTAGCCTGAGCAAAACAAGTCTTGTAACTTTGGCTGGAGCCTGGAAGTAACAGCTTCCTAGTTCACTGCTCAAGCAATGTCACTTAATGACCTCCACCTTGCTTATGGGGAAGTGGTTTATCTAGAGTCACTGTGTTGCCTTCCTGCTAGTTTCCTAGCAGCCTTGCTATTCAACTAAATCACCATCTGAATACAATAAACATTTCAATAATCACATATACCCATACAATATCTATCCCAATTACCAAGTCACATACAAAATAAACAACATATTACAGATCAGCCCCACAACTTCCAGTCTGCACATATCCAGAAGCAGAATTTGTCCCATAACTACATCTAATACACATGAATAAAAAAGTTTTTCTCCCAAACTAATCCCTCCCACCTACCTCAATTTTCCTTCTGCATTTAAGTTTCCTTCTGCCTGGGTCATTTTACCTACTCACTTTTTGGTCGCCCCCTTTGGTCCACTTCCTAAAGAAGTTTGTTTTTTACAGGTATTTATTGTGTATTCCAAAAGCACATCATTAGATTATATACTTTTCTGATTACTTTATTCTGATGTCAGTACTGGATGAGGAGACCAATTCATGCAATGAGACTGAAATACAAATCAGGCTATGTTAGTAAAACCAATTCTAGAGTTATCTTGCTGGCCAGAGTGTTTCCCAGAAGTTTGGCTTTGAAAAAGCATAAGTGGGCCACATTGTTCACTCCAGGAGTTCCCTTCACAAAATATCTACCAGATGTTCTCCCCACTCCTCAAGAAAAAGGGTTTTTGGGGAGGAGGGTTCACATGAGGGAGGGGAATATGTCATAGATTAGTGGAGAAAAGGAAACTGGTGTTTGGAGTTGAGAGACCTGTATTTTTTTTTTAAAACAGCGTAACTTATCAGGATCACATGCTATTTTTAAATACAATTAATTTCACCTCCAAATAAATGAATTCAGGGAACAGTTCTTCTGAACATTCAGATTAAAACACCAGAAAAAATGTAAGAAAAAATATTAGGTGCTACTTACCAATAAGAATCGCATAAATTAGGCCAACAAATGCTGTAAGAGCCATAATGGCTAAGCCAGCAATCACGACAGCACCATTTTTCGGACGGCATGCTGTTGAAAACAAATTAAACATTTATATTTTATTTTAAGCAGGTAAAGGAACATATAAAATGTAATTTCTGAGTGAAATTTTTCTGTTTATAGCGTGAGTGTTCATTTTCAGCTAGTAAGGGACAATAGCCTAATTTACCTATTTTAACGATATGCAGAAAAAAAATCCTTGTAATTTTTGAAATGTCATTTAACATATAAAATTATAGCAATCTGTTGCATTCTAAGGGCATTTTTAATTATTCAGTGTTTTTCTCCTTTAGATTAGAACTTCTACTCCCTATTCGCAATATTGTGCAAATTTAATACAATGACAAATAATTTTGGTGAGAGACATAATTAAGTACATAGCAAACGTTTTGGGCCAAATTCTGCTCTCCGTTACACAAGTCTAAATCTGGAGTGGCTCAAAAATATCCCCCAGATTCTCCAAATTTACATCAATAAAGCTGAGAGGAGAACTTGGCAGTTAAAATCTAACCTAGTCCCCCACCAAAATGCCCACTCACCCTGGCCCCAATTAAGAAAATAACTGAAGTTTAACTTCAGTAGGGGCTACTCATCTGCTCAAAGCTAGGCATATGCTTATACTCAAGGTCTCTAATGTCTACTGAAATATTTAAATGTTGAATTTTTAAATAAAAGTCTGTCATGCTGTAAATGGGTACTGTGAAAGGGACACCATCAATTTGGGAAAATATCACTTCTGTTTGAAAATGTTGCACCTACTATAATAAAACCACCACCTAAGATTACGGTAAATGAAAAAAAGTAGCAAAAAAGTTATCAGTTTATTTAACTGTTGCATTTGACAGCATTTAGGCCATGATCCTGCAAACACTTACTTACATGCTTAACTTCATGTATTTGTGTAAGTGTTGGAAAGATCAGGATCGTAGCATATAGTCAGATTGACTCTTTCACCTCTATAGTCAGTCTTTCCTTTGCTAAAAGACCCATTGAAAAACAGAGCAACAGAAAAGCCTTATTTTTCTCAAAGGAGTTTTTTGTTTGTGATATTTTTAAAGTCAAGACAGTATTTAAAGGATGCTCTATCAGAAGCAGGATTTTTTAAAAATTAGGCAATTACAAAAAAAATCCAAGCTTTAAGAACCTGTTTTCAAAAATTATTTGTAAACAGTTTTTGAGGCCAGTGCAGAGACGGTATATTTTTTCCTTTTTAAAGATGATCAGTTATTGAAAACTCTCCATAACTTTTCTTCCCAACCCCCAACCACCATTTAAAAATAGTTACAACCTGTTCACACTGGCCAAAATAGCAATGTTACTTGACACCATTTTCAATAAAAGTTATTGAAACTGTGCATTTAGTAGAACAGAGGCATAATTCTCTCAAGTCAAATTCACATTTATGCTTTCTAGGATAAGTCACTTCAAGACATCTACAAGAGAAAGTATTCTGTATGAACACAGTTCAGTGTTCTACCATTACTAGAGCCCTGTGCAGATACAAAATTTGTATCTGCATCTGATCCGGGAGCCGCAAAAATGGTCCGCTGATAAAAAGCAGATATCTGCGGATTTGCAGGGCTCTAACCATTATTCCCAAACACACTGCCAAGGTTGGCCAGCCCTAAAATTGCCCTCTCTTTCTTCTGAGATTACTTTGCTCTGTGTTTTACTCTTGAATAAAAAAGCTCCAATTTTTTGCTGGCCCACTAGAAAATAAAAGCCAAATGTTAATCAGTACTGTACAGAACAATGCAGGCATTCTTCTGAGTTTACTGTTTAATGCATTTGCGTTCTTGCTGAAGCTCCTATGATTCATTTGCCTCAACGATACAGTTAAAACCTACACAGCAAAAGCAAAGGTTTGACAATGCACACTACTGATTTATTAATTTAAACATCAGATATGGATTCTGCCTCTGTGCATGTGTGTGTTCTTTTTAAGATTGTGGAACAATCAAAACACAGTAATGAGGGTCAATGCTGGTTGTAGGTGACTCTCTAGGGCAGTGGTTCCCAAACTTTAAAAACCTGTGAACCCCTTTCACTAAAATGTCAAGTCTCGCAAACCCCCTCCTAAAAATGAATATTTCCAGGGATTTTCTCCTTTACCTGAATATAAATTATAAAAGCAGTGATCTTGGAAATATAAAATTTGTTTTTATGACAATATTATTACACAGTATTTATTATTATTTATCATTACAGTATTTTTATTACATTATGAAAACGGCAACATTCTTCCAAGATCTCACTTTCGTAGCTTGTATCTCTTTGAATAAGCCTGTTATAAGACAAGTCTCCTACGTTTCATCAAGGAGTATCAGATGTGAAACAGCATGAAGGTATTGAAGAAGCCAAATCAAAGAGTTCCTCCTACACAAGCATTCCGGTCTTGAGCAGTCCAGGCAAACAACGCACGTTACAACAAAGCTTAAACTTGTTCTTCATAATAATTTTTAAAACAATAGCTGCCTATTTAATTTTAAAAACAGCAAAAAATATCCACCTCCCTTTCCATTTCTTATAAGGAGTCTTGAAGTTTAAATCTCCGCAGTGTGATAGATATGCTTGCTTTGATCTGCTTAGCTCTTGGAAGTCCAGGGGCTCCGTGCTTCTGGCCCCGTGCTGCCCGTGGGGTCCCTAGGGACAGCTCTGTCCACCATTAGGAATTTTTTTCTGGAGAACCCCCTGTAACATTTCACGAACCCCAGTTTGGGAACCACTGCTCTAGGGTATGCAGTGTTGCAAAATAAGTAGTAAATTAAAGCAATCCTTTTTTTAGGCAATTGCTTGCAGGATGGAGCCATGCTGGATAGTCATACTAATGAAACTATAATATGTAACATAATGCCTTTAGGCTATTTTTCCTTCACCAGATACAACAGTAGTAACACAGCAGTCCAAGAATACATTTATAGCAATTCTATTGCTAAATCATGAAGCAGAAAAGCCGTTTTACAATATATTCCAGTGTTAATGTGCAAGTAAACTGTTCCCACTAGGTATAGACAAAGGTAAAAAGAACAGATACAAAAAAGTATTTTGTGCAAGAGATTCTCATTGTTACACCAAATTGCTAAAATTAAGTATATTTTCTTTTAAAAGAAGGTATAATGCTTACCTGTAATGCACAGGCCAAATCCGATGACAGCAATCAAATAACCAAGTGATTCCAGAACTATCACACCAATTGCAAACGATAGATTATTCTCACGAACTGGGGGGAAAAAAACAAATATTCTACTGTAGCTTTTGAAAGGACAACAAAGGAAAACATGTGAGGTTTGTGATCCAAAATGGACTAGGAACCAGGATCTTCTGAATCCTAGTGCTGGCCAGCTTGTGTGATGACTAAAGAAATCCTGAGACAAACAGCTAGGCCTTTCCCTTAAAGGAAGAGGTACACAATAAAAAGGAAACAACGTAAGTGGAAAAGTAAACAAAAAATCCCCCCAGGTTGTGATTCAATCCAATCCTATGACCCTGGATGAGGAGTCTGAGCTACTCAAAGACATTCTACCCCCTAACTCCATCTCCCAAGCAGCCAATTCAGTTCTTTTCTTGAGCACCTAAACCAGGTGGTCCCAGATTATCCCCTTGTTCACAGGACATTAGGAAGACCAGGACCCCAGCACACTGTCATCGTGCCTATTTATGAAGGACAAACATCATGTTATGAGTAAAAAAAATTTTTGTTTCTAATAGTAGATTGAGAAGCTTTTAATGAGACAGTAAATTAATGAATCCTCACCTATCTTAAGCAGAAAGTACTGAGGTGGCACTAAAATCACAGCAGGGAGTACAATTAAGCCAAGTCCAATTTGATTCTCTGGCTTAAACTCATCTGTAAAGAGTTGTAAAAATTAGTAAAACAGAAAATCATGGCTGACATGAAGCACATACAAAGCAAGTAACCTCTTAGGATCCTCACACTTTTAGGGGTCTAGAAATCCCATGCAAGCTCTGCAACTCACTTCCTGACCTTTGATCTCTTCAAGCAGTAGGATAGGAGGAGGAAATCAGTTTTTGGCCTAATTCTCCCCGTCTGCAGTTTGGAGCTCTGCAAATAAGGCTGCCCTGGAGCAAATCCAAATGGAATAATACATGTTAAATAAACACCCAGTAATTATATAACCCATCGAACCTTGGTGAAGATTTTGTACTCTTTTCTTTCAACTGGCCAGGTTCAACCTGGAGGTTTGAACTTCTGCTGGGACTGTAAATGTTTGTTCTGTACATAAGAGAGTCTGTGCCCGAACTTGTTTAAATACCAGGTTCTGGAGAAAATAATATTCCTGGATGGGATATTCTGAGCCCAGGTATCGGAGTTTTGTTTAATATACTGTGTTGCTTACAGCGATAAGGTTTGGTTCAGTTCTTGTCTCAATCCTGTTCATCCCTCCTTAAAAAAAAGTTTCCATTGCCTATATCTTGTATATTTAATACTATCTTGTCTCCTGATTCTTCCTTCTATGATGGTGGATGCTCTTGGTAGCGAGGTACACTAAGGTTCTGAGCACTCCACACACAGATCCTATTGAACTTCACTTAAAGACATTCTTCTATTCTGGTAAAGTTTGTGGCCCAGCCCAGTCAAGTACTGGACCAGACAAGTTTATGGGTTAGTCTCCTAAGAGGAGGAGAGAGAATCTCTTCTAAGCCAGTTCCCTATATATTTACCACATATGGGGCCAGAGCCTCAGCTTCATCAATTTACAACAGCTCAGGATCTGATCCATTGTGTTGGATACTGATATTAACATGTTTTGATATTGCTTTGTGCAGATTTGCATGTTGAACAGAGGTCTGCAAATATGGACAAAGATTAAACTACTTTTTGAGCCTCAGTCTATAAAAACTGAACCCCAGGTATGAAATTTAAGCAAGCACCTCTTATGAACTCGGAATTACCCATTAAGAAATCAAAATAGAAAGAGAGTATACATTTCAAATGGCATCATTACCAAGAATCAATAAACCCAAACATAAGTATTGCTTTTATGTTTACTAGATTTGTTACTTTAAAAAAAAAAAAAAATCCAGTAAATAATAATACTTAACACTATACAATCTATACCACTTCAAACACATTTTAACAGATTTTTACATCTTTGGACTCAATCCTGCAGCTGCTCTGCATTCAGAAATCCCACTGACATCAACTGGAATTCTGGGTGAGCATGGAACAGGAGTTAAAAAGCCCTTTAATTAAGTCTTTTAATCTACATATGAAATTAATTTTCTTTTTGCAGTTTAAAAATAAAAAGACACTTTCAAACTAAGGCAAACATCTACAGTATGTTTAAAGAATTAGAAATATACTTATCCAATATTTCATATTTCCTTTTGATTTTATGGAAGCTGAGCTGATTCTACCTGATTATGCAGCTAAAGACTCAATCCAGAAACCACTTATCCATAATGTGCAACTTTAATCAGACAAGTAGTCTTTCTGTGGCAATCCCCCTTGACTTTAATGAATAACTTTAGTCACATCATGCATCAGTGTTTGCAAAATCCAGACTTAAGTCAGCACTTTGTAGCTATGGAAGTTATACAAGCAATTTTTTCCTCCAGGATCTACATGGTCGTACTCAAATTTTGGCACTCTTCTCTCACGATACATATGGAGTCTGCTTTTACATTAAGGGGAAAGACACACTAATAGCCTGAACTTACACAACTAAAGTCAATAGGAGCGCTATCATTGACTTTAATGGGAGTTCTGATTGGCTCAGTTCTTAAATTATAATTATTTTGACTCCACCCTCCAGGGAAACTTACTGTGCAGCTCATGGAATAACACTGATCTACCCTGTAACTACCAGCCCTTGCTTCTGGATAGTTCTGGGCACTTCAAGTAAATTGCCTTCCTCTGTCTCCCTGTATGTGTGCACAGACAGCAATACAAACAAACAGAAATCCATTAATTTCTCAACTGCCTCTCTCTCTGTCTCCAACCAAATCGAATACTGCAGTGCAAATGCATATAGTTACACAAGCAGAAGTCTTGGATTGTTGTTAGTTCTTTTGTTTTTCTGGGGAGTTCTGTAACAAGGGAGAAGGAGCACAGTGTGCAACCAGAAAGCAGCAACACGGGTGTAGAAGCACGACACTGTGGGAAGGAGAGAGAACATTCTTCAGAGTGCAGCCTCTATTGTTGATTTCAACACCTGGTAACTGGAGCAAAAACTGCCATGCATGCAGGTCGTAAAAAAGGCCCTATTTGGGAATATTTCCAAGAAATTCCTGTACCTCTGGATAAAAAAAAATGAACATGTGCCAAATGCAAACAATACAACGAAAAGATGTAAGGCCCGGTTGCCAGAATGAAACATTATGAAAAATAATCCTCAGAAAGCAAAGACTTTGAAGATGATGATGTAGACATGTCTGAACAATCAGGATCACGTGGTTAATAAACTTATTTTTGCACTATTCTATGGACTGCCTATGATATCTTACTATGCTAGTGAACGATAACAGATTGCTGTCATAAATTTGTGTTTTGGGTGAATTACTTATGAATTTCAAAATGTTTGTGTTTAAAATATAATTGACATGTTAGTTGTGGGAGTATTTATCAATTAAATGTTTACTGTTACCGCTGCACTTCTGAAATGATTTTTTATTGCTCAATATAATCAAATATACTAGGTGAAGATTTTCTGTTTAAAAGTAGTTTTATTAGGCATTTATTAATTTTAACATTAAATTTTTTTTTCAAGCTGTTTGGTATGTTTGAGATAAGCATTTAAATAGATGTAGCTAATCCTTATGACTTATTTTCACTATACAACTGGGTTTAGATAAACTATCATTTAAACAGTGGTACAAACAGCTGCAGTAGGAGGAATCTTCATTTACAATCTTTTTTTTTTTTTTTTCCTCTTAAGCAGGGCACTGAATAATAGTGAGTGAGAGTAACTTTTTTTTACCATTTTATTTCAGGATCCAACTTATACATAAGGGGTTAAGAACATCCATCATCTGAATGTCTACAACTTCAGAGCACCAGCAGTGCTGCAACTGAACACACATCAGACAAATTATCTATATTAAAAAAAACAACAACACCTTCTCTTCATCATCCAGTAAAATCATGGATGAGTTTGTAATCAGGATCAGCTAGTTCCATCAAGACTCCATAGACTGCTCAGTTCATTTATGCAACAAATTCTCCCTTTCGTCTTGTTCGGAATAAACATTTCAATGACATGGTTCAATGATTAAGATGAGGCTCCACTTGGCAGAGCAGACATTACTGAAAGGTTGCTGGATACAGTGTATGAGAAGGAAACTGAACAGCGTGCAAAAAACATTGACAAGAAACTCTTTAATCTGGGTCTTGATAGAGGAAGAGCCAATAATATGTGCTTGTGTGGCAAAAAAAGATGGGGTTGCCTACCTTATAGAAACAACTGGTACCCCAGAATACTTAAAAGTAAAAGTAGCAGCAGCAAAAGCTATAACAAACTGTGAACAAAAATTCAAGTGTCAAGTGCATAGCTTTTCACAACAGCTATCCTTTAGTCCTATGTTGACTAATTTGACTGAAGAGAAATGTAGAAGATATGCTAGTTCTGCAGCCTTGGACAAACTGCAGAAAGATAGCTGCTGTATTGCTAATGCTGTTGACATTTGGAAAGTCAAGAGACATGGAAAAAAGAAATACTCAGCAACAAAGTTAAATTTCAGGCAGTAAAGAAGTGGATGGATCAAGCACTTACTCCACCTCATTTTCTTGCCAATATTCTCAATTCAAAACTGAGGAGGGAGTGGATGAGGTCTACTAGTTCTAAAAGTTTGAAGGACAGCCACAGTAACTTAGGAAACTACTGTCATTTTCAAGAGACTTAGGCAAGTAGGAACTTAAGCTTCAGTCACTTGGGCATATTCCAAAATTTTTCCAGGCTGACCTGAAATAATCAGTTTAATTCACTGATTACTGTTAATCTCTTTGTTCCTTTAATAAATCATTTAGTTGTAAATGTGAAACATGTTTTGATAAAAGAAGTTTATGTATCCAAAACACTTAAGGTTGCTTTTTTTAATAAAAGTAATTTTATATACTGTTTTGTGTTTAATTAAATTTCAGATACCATCCTAATGCAGCTTGTCACAAATCATGAAGAAAAAGTTAATTATCTAGTAAATAAGCAATATATCATTCACCATTTTCTAACATTCTTTATTAATTGTACATTTTGAGTATCTGAAAATAGTAAGCTATATAACTGCTTAAATAAATGTATATTGGTATAGCATACCCTAGGCAGCAAAAAGAAGAACCAAATCTATTCTGTGTAAAGACTCTGTTTAGTTGTAAATCAACATGTTTAATGGTTATACGAACTAATGAGAATGCACCTTTCTTTAGAAAATAACTGAAGGACAAATGGAAAAACTGATTAAAATCAATTCTTTAAATTGAGACTTTCCACTTGGTGATTTAAATCACTTTGATTTCAATCAATCTACCCTGAATCAAAGATTAATTATCAATGGTTCACTGTCAAACTGTGTGTATATATCTAGTGGGTCCTCACAAGCGTCTGTCCTGGGTCCGATACTATTTTATATTTTCATTAACGACATGGGTAGTGGAGTGGAGAATCTGCTTGTAAAATTTGTGAAGGATACCAAGCTGGAAGTGGTTGCTAATACTTTGGAGGACAGTATTAGAATTCAAAATGACCGTGATGAATTGGAGAATTGGTCTGAAATCAACAAGATGAAATTCAGTAAAGACAAGTGCAAAGTACTACATTTAGGAAGAAAAAATTAAATGGACAACTACAAAATGGGAAATAACTGGCTAAGCAGTAGTACTGCTGAAAAGGAATTGGGGGCTTATAGTGGATCACAAATTAAACATGAGCCAAAAATGTGATGCAGTTGCAAAAAGGCTAATATCATTCTCGGGTAATATTAACAGGACTGCTGTATGTAAGATACGGGAGGGGCAATTGTCCAGCTCTATTTGTCACTGGTGATGCCTTAGCTGGAGTACTGTGTCCTGTTCTGGGGTGGCACACTTTAACAAAGATACGGACAAACTGGAGAGACTCGAGAGGAGGGCAACAAAAATTATAAAAGGTTTAGAAAGCCTGACATATGAGGAGAGGTTAAAAGAACTGGGCAAATTCTGTCTTGAGAAAAGATGACTATGGGGGGCCCAATACCAGTCTTCAAATATGTTAAGGGCTGTTATAAAGAGGACAGTGATCAATTGTTCTCCATGTCCACTGAAAGGAGGACAAGAAATAATCGCTTTAATCTGCAGCAAGGGAGATTTGGGTTGGATATTAGGATAAGCTTTCTAACTATAAGGATATTTAAGAACTGGATTATGGCTTACAAGGGAGGTTGTGGAATCCCCATCATTGGAGGTTTTAAGAACAGGTCAGGGAAACACCTGTCAGGGATAGTCTAGGTTTACTTGGTTCTGCCTCAACGCAGGGGGCTAGACTAGATGACTTCTCGAGGTCCCTTCAAGCCCTAAATTTCTATGGTTCTATAAGACATTTGGAAAGATAAGCAAACATATGTTTAAATTTTCTCAGTAAAAAAAACAAACTTTGAAATAGAAGGTAAGAAGGCTCCTTTGTGGTATGCAACTTTAATTTATGATCCTCTATTTCAAGTAATTTTAGCTGTACTGGAAAAGGAAAATTGGTAAAACATTGTTGAGCAAGTGATCTCTCTTTCAGCTCACTGACTCTGTATGAAATTCCTAGGGGAATGCTTCTAGTGAGTCCACCTTTTCACAACTATTGTTATGGCTCCTTTACTGATCAACCTATGTAGAAACATTGATTCTATCAAGAAATTTCAACTCCTCCTACCTTCCCATCACAAATTACTCATCTTTCCTTTAATCATTTTTACTGATGGTGCCAGGGTGGATTTGATTTAAATCAAAATGATTTAAATATGATTTAAATCACTAGTCAGGAAGACTCGATTTAATCATGAATTTCTACATAAAAGTGCATTCTTGTTGGATGTTATAACCTTAATACATATTCTTCACAACTCAGATGTAGGTTTCATTTTTAGAAGGTACACACTATACATTTTAAAAGTGATTTATTTTCAAACTTTTCATATTAGTTTTACAGCTATATCAGAAAATGAATGATTGTTTTGTTATTTCATTTACCAAAGGTAATTGAAGCAGATATTTATGAAGTCATTGGGAGGTGAACTATCTCCAATTCAACAGGTTAATCATTAATATTCGGAGGATTTTCTTGCCATGCTGTATTAGGAGGAGAACACCACCAGACAGACATTTAAATTGTTTTATTTAACTAAAACAACGTGAGGTATTCTGGATTTTTTTCTTCAACAGCAAACATATAATATTTTAACAAAACAAGCATATGAATTTTTGAATTTAGTTAAACATTCAAGTTTTTAAAATCAGGTTTGTTTTTGTTAAAATTGTTTTTAACTAAAATACTTAAATGAAATATTAAAAAAATTTAAATCGACTGTCAGCCAAGTCAACATGAGAAACTTAAAATATTTGCTTCTGCAGCTAACACAGTCGTCTTCACCTTCATTTTCCTGTTTGTTCATAATCTGGAAAAGAAAAAACAAGCTTTCCTGCTTTTTCAGGTCCCAAACAATTTCTCAATTTGGAATGATTTAATCCAAAGGAAGAAAATATTTTTTCTACACCGGCAGAAGAAGCTACTGCTGTTAAAAGTGTGATTATCACTTCAACAGTCTCTGAATCCAAGTACTTAAGTGACTTCCACCAGTCCACTGGTGTGACTTTCTTTAAAACATCATCAGCAGACATATATTTCTTGAATGGTTCACCCTTAGCTCTGAAGTTTATTATAGTTGGCATTATGGAGGGATGATTGCTGGATGCCCATGTCATAGCCAACCCCTCGTCTTCATAGAATCATTGAATATCAGGGTTGGAAGGGACCTCAGGTCATCTAGTCCAACCCCCTGCTCAAAGCAGGACCTAATCCCAACTAAATCATCACAGCCAGGGCTTTGTCAAGCCTGACCTTAAAAACCTCTAAGGAAGGAGATTCCACCACCTCCCTAGGTAACCCATTCCAGTGCTTCACCACCCTCCTAGTGAAAAAGTTTTTCCTAATATCCAATCTAAACCTCCCCCACTGCAACTTGAGACCATTACTCCTTGTTCTGTCATCTGGTACCACTGTGAACAGTCTAGATCCATCCTCTTTGGAACCCCCTTTCAGGTAGTTGAAAGCAGCTATCAAATCCCCCCTCATTCTTCTCTTCTGCAGACTAAACAATCCCAGTTCCCTCAGCCTCTCCTCATAACTCATGTGCTCCAGCCCCCTAATCATTTTTGTTGCCCTCCGCTGGACTCTTTCCAATTTTTCCACATCCTTCTTGTAGTGTGGGGCCCAAAACTGGACACAGTACTCCAGGTGAGGCCTCACCAATGTCGAATAGAGGGGAACGATCACGTCCCTCGATCTGCTGGCAATGCCCCTACTTATACAGCCCAAAATGCCGTTAGCCTTCTTGGCAACAAGGGCACACTGTTGACTCATATCCAGCTTCTCGTCCACCGTAACCCCTAGGTCCTTTTCTGCAGAACTGCTGCCTAGCCACTCGGTCCCTAGTCTGTAACAGTGCATGGGATTCTTCCGTCCTAAGTGCAGGACTCTGCACTTGTCCTTGTTGAACCTCATCAGGTTTCTTTTGGCCCAATCCTCTAATTTGTCTAGGTCCCTCTGTATCCTATCCCTACCCTCCAGCGTATCTACCACTCCTCCCAGTTTAGTGTCATCTGCAAATTTGCTGAGAGTGCAGTCCACGCCATCCTCCAGATCATTAATGAAGATATTGAACAAAACCGGCCCCAGGACCGACCCTTGGGGCACTCCACTTGAAACCGGCTGCCAACTAGACATGGAGCCGTTGATCACTACCCGTTGAGCCCGACGATCTAGCCAGCTTTCTATCCACCTTATAGTCCATTCATCCAGCCCATACTTCTTTAACTTGCCGGCAAGAATACTGTGGGAGACCGTATCAAAAGCTTTGCTAAAGTCAAGGAATAACACATCCACTGCTTTCCCCTCATCCACAGACCCAGTTATCTCCTCATAGAAGGCAATTAGGTTAGTCAGGCATGACTTGCCCTTGGTGAATCCATGCTGACTGTTCCTGATCACTTTCCTCTCCTCTAAGTGCTTCAGAATTGATTCCTTGAGGACCTGCTCCATGATTTTTCCAGGGACTGAGGTGAGGCTGACTGGCCTGTAGTTCCCCGGATCCTCCTTCTTCCCTTTTTTAAAGATGGGCACTACATTAGCCTTTTTCCAGTCATCCGGGACCTCCCCCGATCGCCATGAGTTTTCAAAGATAATGGCCAATGGCTCTGCAATCACATCCGCCAACTCCTTTAGCACCCTCGGATGCAGCGCATCCGGCCCCATGGACTTGTGCTCGTCCAGTTTTTCTAAATAGTCCCGAACCACTTCTTTCTCCACAGAGGGCTGGTCACCTTCTCCCCATACTGTGCTGCCCAGTGCAGCAGTCTGGGAGCTGACCTTGTTCGTGAAGACAGAGGCAAAAAAAGCATTGAGTACATTAGCTTTTTCCACATCCTCGGTCACTAGGTTGCCTCCCTCATTCAGTAAGGGGCCCACACTTTCCTTGACTTTCTTCTTGTTGCTAACATACCTGAAGAAACCCTTCTTGTTACTCTTAACATCTCTTGCTAGCTGCAACTCCAAGTGTGATTTGGCCTTCCTGATTTCACTCCTGCATGCCTGAGCAATATTTTTATACTCCTCCCTGGTCATTTGTCCAATCTTCCACTTCTTGTAAGCTTCTTTTTTGCGTTTAAGATCAGCAAGGATTTCACTGTTTAGCCAAGCTGGTCGCCTGCCATATTTACTATTCTTTCTACACATCGGGATGGTTTTTTCCTGCAACCTCAATAAGGATTCTTTAAAATACAGCCAGCTCTCCTGGACTCCTTTCCCCCTCATGTTATTCTCCCAGGGGATCCTGCCCATCAGTTCCCTGAGGGAGTCAAAGTCTGCTTTTCTGAAGTCCAGGGTCCGTATTCTGCTGCTTTCCTTTCTTCCTTGTGTCAGGATCCTGAACTCTACCATCTCATGGTCACTGCCTCCCAGGTTCCCATCCACTTTTGCTTCCCCTACTAATTCTTCCCGGTTTGTGAGCAGCAGGTCTAGAAGAGCTCTGCCCCTAGTTGGTTCCTCCAGCACTTGCACCAGGAAATTGTCCCCTACATTTTCCAAAAACTTCCTGGATTGTCTGTGCACCGCTGTATTGCTCTCCCAGCAGATATCAGGGTGATTAAAGTCTCCCATGAGAACCAGGGCCTGCGATCTAGTAACTTCTGCTAGTTGCCGGAAGAAAGCCTCGTCTTCAGCAGTTAAGGTTTGACCCTGGTAGCGAGTACTGAGAATATTTGCAAGAAAATGAGCTGGAGCTACTGCCTGTCCCATTTGTTTTTTTAATGCTTGTAATTTAACTCTATCATTGCATATTTCTCTTTTTAAGATCTCATTCAGTTCCTTCCAAATTTTAACCGCGTCAGCAATAAAACAGCTATTTCCCTGCATTTTGTTCAAGGCTATAGAAATAGGCTTCAGGGTACTCAGCATGTATTCAACATTTCTCTTAAGCCCAATGTTGAGAACTCTGGCTGTGACAGTGCCATCTATTTTTTCACGATTTTGTTCACAAACTATCATCAGATTAGACCAGTTCTTGATATAGTGCTCACAACAGTCCACTACTGAGTTCCATTGCACGTCTTCTGGGAGAGTTAGCTTGGTTCCTCCCACTTTTTTCAGAGCAGCTGCTGCAAAGTGGTTGTTACGGAAGTATTTTGGAATTTCAACATTAGCCTTTATTTCTGGAACATTGAAGTCTTTGGCTAAGAGGTGCATCAAATGAGCACTGCAACCGTATGTTATTAGCTTGGGACTCTCTTCACTCTCTTCTAAATCATTTCTTCTCATCTTGGATACATTTGTAGCATTGTCTGTGACCAAGCTGCATACTAGACACTTGAATTTTTTTTCCACAGTTTGTTATAGCTTTTACTGCTGCTACTTGTAAGTATTCTGCTGTGTGTGCATTTCCTGATGTATCAATTGTTTCTGTAAGGAAGACATTCCCTTCTTCTGTTGTCACACAAGCACATACAACAGGATCATTGTGGACATTGCTCCACCCATCGAGACTCAGGTTAACAATTTTACCCTCTAGATCTTTTGCACACTGCTCGATTTCTCTTTCATACACTTTATCCAGCAATTTGCCTGCAACATCTGCTCTGTTGGGTGGACTGTATCCTGGTCTTAAAGACTGAACCATGTTAATGAAGTGTGGTTCTCAATCATACAGAAAGGAGAGTTTGTTGCATAAACAAACCGGGCAATTTTTTGATCAATTACCTCTTTTTGTAATCTGCTGGTTCTTATCACAAACTTATCTATGGTTGTTTCTGGATGATGGAGATTGTTTTTCTTTTTGCTACAGGTGATATACTGTGGCTCTGTGACATACATGAGGTGACAAACACCATCATTGGCAGATAACTCAAACTATACAAAATGATGGTAATCTTGAAGGTGGATAGTCTTCAGAATCCTGTATGTTGAGGACGGATTCTCTTAAACAAAATAAGTCAATGCAGTTATTTAATTATTATTACCATACTGCTCATTTAGTATTACTCATTGCATTCACTGACACTCAGTACTACTTTAAAGGTGAAATTGTAAAAGGAAGATCTGCCTATTTCAGCTATTTATTTTTTATCACAACTGGATCTAAAATGATATTACCATATAGTAACAACTATATTTTTTGCTCAAACATGAGAATTCAAGAATAGTCCAGAAGGAAGACAGTCAGTCCTTAAGAAAGAAGTATGAAATAAAAAAGTTTACCAACCTGAAGATCCTGCATGTTCAGACATGTTCCTTTCATCATCTTCAACACAGGTTCCTCTGAGGAGGAACACTTCTCATATTGTTGTTTCATTCGGGCTACCAGGCCTTGCATTTCTTTGTTGCACTGTTTGCATTTTGCACGTATGCCTGTCTTACCCACAGGTAGAGGAACTTCTTTAAAATATTCCCAAACTGGGCCTCTTTTACGGCCTGCTGCCATTATAGGTTTTCCCTTCTAGTGAGAGAATGGTATGGTAGATCTCAAATCAATGAAGGTTACACTCTGAAAGACCTCAAGACTTCTGGAATATGCTGCTCAAACAGTTTCACTTTTGTTTCTGTTGCCTGTCCCTCCCTTCTCACATTTATCTGCAGACTTCTTCTCCTTGTCCAGATCTATTCCGCCCCCAACAATCTTCTATTCAGTGAACTTTTTGAAAGTTTGCACTTTTAGAAAGAGGTAAGGGATTGACTCTGTGTACACAAATTTGCAGAGGGACAATAGGGTTGAGGTCTGTTATTTCTCACCTCTATATATTATTTACTTATTTAACAACATTTTTGCTGTTAACAAGCATGTTATCTCTGGAGACACAAATCTACAGTTTGAGAACTGCAAAACTAAGCATCTCTGATGGTATCTTCTAGACTGAGCACTGAGTCCCATTGGGTAGATAGAAAGATTAACCTAAATAATCTATACAGAAGCCCCAGGAATCCCATAAGATTGGGTCCCTAATCCATGAACTATTGGAACTCATTTACAAAACTTTTCTTAAACATTACATGAATACATTGTCTCATATTATAGAATTAGAATTTATCATCCCTATTCTATGATGAGATATCTTTGAGCTATAATGTATCTTAATTAAAACTATCTTTAGATTGTTTTTTTCCTCAAAAAGCATTTTATCAAAAAAATTCTATTTAAATTTAAAAAATCTGATTTTTTTTTTTTAAATATTGATTTTTATCCACCCTGGATGGTGCACAGAAATTCAGTATTATACCAACTAAAACACAGAAGAGTAAACTACTGGCCTGATTTTCAGAGGTGCTGACAACACACATTTCCCAATGAAATCAACCTTCCGTATGCTTATCACTTCTGGACACTAATACGTTAGACGACAAATAATTATTACACTTACCTGAAATTAAAAGACTAAAACCAACAACAGCAAAAACTGTGATGACGACTCCTGCAATAAATAAGCCGATCTTCAGAAGTGTGGTTTCAAATTTTGATCCTAAGGGAAAACGAAAGTCAGAGAGATAATTTGTTTAGAAATGAAATATCATTCACAACAATACACAGCTTTTAAATTATGACCATGGTCAGAAAAAGGATCCCTTTAAGAATGGCAGCTTAATGTTGTACATCTTTCCAGTTGTCCCTGCAGTACTGACAGCAATAAAACTTGAGATCAGTATCCTAGATAAATTCCTAATCACAAATTAATTTACCTCCTGCCTACCACAGGGCACAAGTCAACTTTCATTGATTTCACTGCAAGCTGGATCAGTTCCATAAAACCCTTTGGCCATTTCAATTAGATATGCTTAGTCTTCATTTCTTTTTTTTTAATTGCATTATGAAGTGGTTGTTCAGGTGATTAGGATGCTAGCCAAGGACATGGAAAACTGCATTCGATTCTCTGCTCAGACACAGACTTCCTGTGTGACATCTCATAGATTAATAAATTCCAAGGCCAGAAGGGACCACTGTGATCATCTGGTCTGACCTCCTCTTTATCACAGGCCTTAGAACTTCCCCAACATAATTCCTAGAGCAGATCTTTCAGAAAAACATACAATCTTGATTTAAAAATTGGTAGTGATGGAAAGTCCAACATGACCTTGGTAAATTGTTCCAATGGTTAATTACTCTGTTTAAAATGTACACCTTATTTTAAGTCTCCATTTGTCTAGCTTCAACTTCCAACCATTGGTTTGTGGTATACCTTTCCCCACTAGACTGATTAGCCCATTATTAAATATTTGTTCCCCAAAGAGGTACTTCTAGACTATAATCAAGTCACCCCTTAACCTTCTTCTTATAAAGTGCTACTCAATCTGGCTTCTACTTTCCATCTGGTTTTTTAAAAACACTAGATTCCATTTTCTGTTACTCCATTTTACCCTGCTGCTTCATTTATGAAAATGATATTAGCACTAACATTCAGCATTTGTAAAGAATTTAAACAAACTTTAATACTTACCAGTAACGGCTAACTGAATCCAATAAATCAAAATAGCCAAGACCATGGAGAGTATGATGAGAATATTTTCTACTGGTGTAAACCACGACACTGAATTGAGACACAAAATGAGGGAAAAGGAACGGAGGGGTACATATAATATAAATCTAATAACTTCAAATTTTAAGTGCTCATTTTAGCCTAGTCTGTAGACTGCTTAACACTCTCTTTGCTACAAATTTTGAAAGCTATAACTACAACCTCTGATCTTCTGATGTAATTGGGTAAAATATAACAGGCTGTTCCCTACTCATTCAAGATTCCAATTACTGTAACTCCCAGTTCCAGAAATATATATTTTTCCTATGTTCCTTATCCACATCTGGACTAAGGAAGGCATTAGCAAGGTTTTTGTTCTTGTTTCACACATTTTACCACCACCACACATACTGGTATTTCTGCACTGATCTCTACTCATCAGTACGCTCTGATTTCACCTCTCTGTCTCCTGGTTGCCTTTCTCTCACTAATCTCTCATACCAGGTTGCCAGCCTTCCCTCAACGGCTCTGGATGGGAGCAGAGTCAACTGAAAGTTACATTACTTTTGTCAAGTGCATGCTGCTGTTCATGGGCACAACATGCAAAACAGCAAGGAACAGAAGGAGAAGAGATTCTATCCAGGTAAAGCACTTCACATGTATGCCAGTTTGGAGTTGCTAGAATCATTGCTGCATGGAAATAGGATAGTAGCAGGCTTGGGGCCTGATGTTCCCTGGAGGTATGGGGAAGGATGCTAGGAGCAGGGCCAGGATGAGGAAATCACAAAAGGGTTCAAGGACTTGGGGAGAGAGTTTGTGGGGAACAGAGGAAATGTATCAACTTCCCTGTCACAGCAAGAGGCCTGACTTAGTAGGTGGTTTTATTGATGGTCCTCTGTTTGATCAATGACCATACGGCAGTGGCACAATCACAATCACCTTGGGATTTTTGTAGAGAGCAGTACAGTAGGGAGTGTGATGAAATACACGTATTTAATAACCTATTGTTCCACATGATCTCTCTGCCAAGAAATATTGGACTTTGTCTTTTCCATGTAGCCAAGCACACAGGCTAGTGGATCTCAGAAGCCATTCCAATTTATCTGCCTTCCCACTTTGCCCCACAAATGCACACCGGGGCTGCCCATTAAAATGTCCACCGTCAGGGACAGGGCTACTAAGTCCTTCAAAAAAAAAAAAAAAAAAAATCATAGCCAAAAGAACTGTCAGTGAATATAACTGGGCACCAGACTCAGGTATCCACAAACATTTCCAGACACAAAACATATCAGCAAACCCATGTACCGGGATTTATTTATTCAGTCATTCTATCTGTACTGCATAAGAGAGTATTACACTACTCTATCAAGAAGGCAGTGTGACCCAAAGGTCAGGGCACTGGACTAGGAATCAGGAAACCTGGGTTATGTTCTTGGCTCTGTCACTGACTTCCTGTGTGACCTTGGGGAAGTCACTTCACCTCTCTGTTGAACAATTTCCACCACTGTAAAATTAGGCTATGTACACTTTCTTATATAAAGTGTTTTGAGATCTACCAATTGAAAGCACTATATAAGAGCTAAGGTATCACTGTTGAGAATATAATTTTACAACTCAGTGACGCTAAAGTGAAGACTGGGATGGGATTTCCATTATAACCCCTTTTACAGTCACTTCTGTTAGATTTGTACATTGTGTCATTACTATATTTTTACCCTAAAAGTATCTTTGAAAATTAAATAAAAGCATAAAAAACTAAAAATAAATAAATATGCAAAGTAGTACATTGCAAGAATCTTAATGTTACTTTGGGAACCTGAGCTGCCTGTCTTATCTGCGATTAAAAATCTCAGACTTAACTTTGTATTTACATTTTCTCACATATATTGTCAAATCCAGTCATCACTTTGCCACCACAATATTCTCCATTAACCAGGATTTTCCAATGAACACTGTCTCTCTTGGCTAGTGGTTCTCAACCTGTGGCCCGCTTGCGGCCCCATCAGCACACAGCTGCGGCCCATGTGACATCCTTAGGGCCATACAGGTAGTATACGTATTGTGTGGTTTCAGCCCACATAACACATCTAGAGAGCTGCATATGCGGCCCACAATAGTAAATAGGTTGAGAACCACTGCTCTAGGCATTTCTGTTGCCTAGTGGAAAATGAAATCATGGAAGCCAAGTCCAGTTCCTGTTCCCAATACCCAGTCCCCTTATGCTTCTTTCAAAGCCATGCTGCTAAACAAAGAAAAATGTAAGACCACTAACCAAATTCAATGTTTGTATATCAATGTTTCACACATAAAGATAACAGTTCTATAGCAGCAATCCTCTACCTTTTCTGGTCAACAAATCAAAAGTCAAAAAAGTTATCCTGTGACCCATCGTACTCCACAATTCTTTGCAGTCACTGAGATCTGGTGGAGTGCAACTGGTGGCTGTCTGAAGCTGCTTCTCTCCTCTGAGCCCCTGGCAGAGCATTTATCATTTAAAGAGGCTAGAGAGGTGACTCCGCATCCCCTTCAAGCACTGCAGTTGAGTGGGCCAGGTAGACAGGAGTGAAGGAGTGTGAAGGTCTGAGAAGCAGAGCAAAGGTAGCAGGGAACTAGTCGCTCTTCCCCTGGTTCTATAGTTGTGTTCTACAGGATACATGCAGTTAACTGAAAAACCACTACCGCCACCTGCAACAATTACAATTAAGTGCTATTTGGAGCAGCAGAACAGTAATGTTGATTGACATTAATTGGGAAATAGTTTTAATGCCAATTGATATTAAAACAGCATATTTTACAATAATTGATAATTGAATGCTACACATGATGTACAGAAAATGCTTTAAAACAGCATTTTCCATTAAATTAGTTGACATTAAGTGGGCTTCACTAATAGCTTATGCTATAGCATTAACACCTCCAATCCCCACAAAAATTACACAGTTCTGGACCAAATATTGAAGTTCATACAGTGGCAAAACTGCAGATGAAATTAATAGGAGTTTTGAATGAGTAACAAATGCAGGACTTTCAAACTTAATGTCTCTGCAATGAATATAACATGTGTAGCATATGAACCTCAATATTGTAGAGGTCTGAAGACAGAAGGGCCTGATCATAGTCTTCAAATGTGTTATGAAGAGGAAAGTAATCAATTGTTCTCCATTTACACTGAAGGTGGACAAGAAGTAATCTGTTTAATCTGCAGCAAGGGTGATTTAGGAAAAACTTTCTAACTGTAAAGATATTTAAGTACCGGAATAAGCTTTCAAGAGAGGTTGTCAAATCCCAGTCATTGGAAATTTTAAAGAACAGGTTAGACAAACACTTGTCAGGGATGGTCTAAAGCAGTTGTCTCTAACCTTTTTAAGCACAAGGTCACCTTTGAAATGTAAGTACAACCCAGGATTTACCTCAAAGAAAATGTAGAAATAACAGTTGATTATGTTAAATAAAGCTGAGATCAATTGCTTAATACACATAATTATACATTTTCCCTGCTTACTGGGTCTCAGTGTGACACTTGTGACTGCACATTACCTACCAGTGTCTTGAAATTCGGGTTGTAATTTGAAATAGCTAGTTGGATGCAGTCCTGCAGATGTGCATCTGTGAGGCAGGTGCAATACTTGGATTTGATAATCTTCATTTGTGAGAACACCATCTCACACAAATAGGTGGAACCAAAGTAAGCTTTTGATTTTAAGCGCAGGACAGTAGAAGGGGATACTTTTCTCAGTTTGCGAGTCCCCAAAAATCGCTGTCCCTTGATCTGGCTTTCAGCTCAATGTCACTTTGCATGGTAATTAGCTTCATATCAATTCTACTACTTTGTAAATCAAACACCTGATGGAATGTCACAGCCAACCTACCAATGTCTGCTGGAAGGAACAGATTTGAGATAGACGTGATGGAGCCAATCATCATGTGTAATTCTTGAAATCACCTGTTGAATTCCTCTGCTAATTTGGTCAGCTGTGCACAGAACTTTTCTGGGTGGAACCATTTTTCTTTGCCTTCAATTTTTTCTATTTTCGCCAGACTTGGGAAGTGCTGCAGCATTTTATCCTTTAACTGGAACGACCACAGACCCACTTTCAATTTGAATGCATTCACCGCACTGATCATATGTGAATAGTTTCTGTCCTTTCCCTGCCGTTCGCAGGTCAGCTCATTCAATTTGGAAGTTATGTTAGTAAGTCTAGCAGCCATGCATTGTCTGACAGCTCACTGCACACTTCGTTCCTTGATTTTAGAAAAGTGATGATTTCGGGCATTAGAGCCAAAAATCTTTGCAGTACAGGTCTGTCTCATCTTACTCTGGGGTTACATCCCGCGGTTAGCGCGTAAAGCGAAAACCGCGTATAGTCGAAATCCCATTGAGTGTAATGGTGGGCGGAATCGCCCGCACTACAGGAACAGTACATAAATTGCTATTTTGCTCTTTTTTTTTTGTTTTTGCCGACCATGTAAAGTCAAAACCGTGCATGTTAAATGCGTGTAAGATGAGACAGACCTGTACTTTCCCCCTCCTTAACCACCTCACATCTGCATGGAGGAGCAGCTCACCGTAAGCAGCATCCACTTCGTCAAGTAAAGATTTAAATAGGCGATGCTGGAGGGCTCTTGCTTGAATCGAGTTTACAATTCTGACAATGATTTTCATTACATGTGAGAAGTCCATAACTTTACTCGCTAGTGCTTGCTGGTGGATTATACAGTGGTAATTCACAAAAGAAGGAAAAACTGGATCATTTCTGCTAAATGCAACAAAGCCTGCACGTGCGCCAAACATGGCGGGTTCACCATCCGTTGTGATCGAAACAAGTTTCTTGATTGGAATGATTTTCTCAAGCATATACTTTTTCAATTCGTTGTAGATATCTTCACCTCTTGTTCTCTCTTTAAGGGGCAAAACAGTCAGAAGGTCCTCTTTAGTTGTCGCATCCTTAAAAACCATTCGAACAAAAACAACTACCTGGGCTGTGTCGGTCATGTCGACCAATTCATCAGACTGCAGTGAAAAGCATTCGCAGTCATTCAAAAGTTGCTGAAAGACGTCTTCATACAAAGATTCCACCCGTCTTGCTACTGTGGAAGCACCAAGTGATATGCTCGGGATTGCTGTCATTATTTCCTCTTTGTTTTTAAAGTCTTTAAATAAGGAGTCTGCTGCCACAGTCATTGCCTCTTTAAATACTTCTCCATCCATAAACGATTTCTTGTGTTTTGCCAGCAGATGGCAAACAAAACGATGCTTCAGTAGAGGCCTTCCCTTTTGCTGCTGCTTTAGTAAAACATGACTGTTGAGCTTTCAAAACGGCCTTCAATTCATTAACTCTCTTTCTACGGAGTGTGCTATTCAAGGGGAAACTGTTCTTGAATTTGCTATGCATTGTTTTGTGGTGCCTTTCTAAATTCCCCTTTCTACTTATCTATATACAGTAACTCCTGGCTTAACGTTGTAGTTATGNGGGGGGGGGGGGGGGGGGGGGGGGGGTTTAGGTTCCAGGGAATTTTTTTTCACCAGCCCCAACTCCCCTTGGCAGCTGGTTAGCCGATTGTTTTAATCCCTCACCAGGGAGCTCCCTGCTGAATGCACGCGGGAAATCCATGCCAGCAGCCTCGCCTCCCCTCCTGAGGCTGGGGGGGGGGGGGGGCGTACCCAAAGAAATACCTTCTTGTGGGCCAGATCCACCCCTTTCCACAGCAGCTGGACCAGTTTTTTCTCAGGGGACCCCCGCTTAGCCCCCTGAGCACCAGCAGTCTTCCCGAACAAGATCACCAGGTAGTCAGGAGGGGAGGAGGCGGCAACGGCCAGGGGTAGCAGCTAATTGATAGCAGTGGCAGAAAAGAGTGGGAGGAAGCAATAGCAAAAGGATGAAAGGGCAGGGGTAGGTTGAATAAAAGAGGCAGGAACACCAAACTGGGGTTGAGGCAGCAGCAGGAAGGATGAAAAGTAGAGGGGTTCCAGGAGAAGGCGGGAGGCGAGAAGTAGCAGCAAAAAATGGGGGATAAGTGGGTGAGAGGCAGCAGGAGACTGAGGAGCCAGCAGCACAGGGAAGGGGAAGCCGTAACCCAAAGGTAATGGGGCAGAAGGAGAAGGCACTTCCTAGCAAATGACAAAGTTGCCTATGATCTCAACGCATTTTCTAGTGCTCAAAGGAGCTCAGCTGAGACCTGGCTGTCCAGCCCCTCACCCGCTCTGCATGGTCATTGCAATGGCCCTTCTCCCTGCTGGTGACGTGTAAAACCAAGAAATGTGAACAGCTATGACACCACTTCGTGATCACTAGAGTCCCGGTGCCATTCTCTCCTGGGTATCCATGAAAGGAGGAGGCTGTCCTGGTTTGTCATGCAGGGGGAGGTTCAAGGGGACATTGTGTCCGCCGCCTATCCACCCCACTGCAGGAAGGAGAAACTCCAGCACAAGCCAAATTTTAAAGAAGCCCAAAGCAACTCCACAAGGAAACCGGCTCTGCTGAAGCTTTGAACGGGGGGAGGTTAGATGGGGAGTAGGGTCAGAGACGGGAAGGTGGATTGTGGGGGGTAGGGGGTTGGGGAGTCAGACTCCTATGGAAGAGGAAGGAGATGATGAAGAGCAAGTGAGGTGACTTGTCTGCTGGCAATGAAAGGAAAGCGGCGATCATGTGGAGCAGAGGGATAGGAGCGGGGCTGGGAGCAGAAGGAAGTCAAATGTGGGGTTTGCCAGTATAGCTTATTTTGCTCGAAGGCGCTGGATAAGATACTGATAAAAGTGCAGTTTGTCTGGGATAAGCTAGTTTGGCTAAGAAATCTCTGTCGTGCAGTATAGCAGTGCTCTAGCTTCTAGCTAAGTGCTCCTATTATAGGCCTGGCCTCTGTTCCTTACACACCCACCTCTCCTGGCCAGTCATGCACCCTGCATGTGTGCACAGCGTGCAAACCCAAGTCCATTAGCACTGACAGGTATCCCAGATACACTAGCGCTGACACGCTGGTTGTGATGGTCCCACAGACAGCTCACCATGGTACAAACACATGCACACAGCTGTCCACGTAATAACCATCCCAGTCACACGCTCTCAACACCCCAGGAAGTGACTGGATTTTCTTCAGGAAGGCAGAGGCACTGTCCCTCCCGTCTGAGGTTAGTGCAGCCTCTTCCCAGCCCCTTCCCTCTCCCTTCTCCTTATTCAGCATTAATGTCAATTCCAACAGCTCATTCATCATCCCAAATTAGCCAAATTAATTGCGTTGTTATTCCAGTTACGACAATGAATGACCTGACATCAAAAACCATTTTGAATTTGCAGCAAGAAGGAAATCAAATTAATTATTTCATTCCCCTGCCTGGCTGGAAACAGGCTCTGCTCCATTAATGGTATTTCAAAGCCCCAGTCAGGAGACTGAGGTATTTCATTTCATGCTGTGGCAATTACCAAGGTGGCTGTTGTTGTTAACCCCTGCAGCCTCTGATAGGCTAAGGCTGCTCTTTTGTTTGGGATGGGGTTGGTATGCACCTTGCATGTGTGTGGATTAAACTGTCTGGGGCTGCTTATTTAATCAGGGATTAAATCAGCCACTATTGAGCCACTGGGGATTCCCTCCCTGCTGAATGCGGCTGGGGAGTTGAGGGGGATTCACACCCCCACCCACAGCAGCTAGGGAGCCCGCGGGGACTGGGGAGCCACAGGGGAGTCCCCCCAGATGTAGTGTCTTCTGGCTGGGTGTGGCAAGGGAGCACCCATCGGCCATTGCTGGAACTTGTTCTGTGCAGAAGCAGTTGTGCTCCATTCCTGCCCAGGTTAGGAAGTGGGTGATGGGCAGTTTTCTGCTGACTCCTTTTCAGGATCAGAGGAGGGAGCCTAGCAGCAATTCAAGGCAGTAAGCCCAGCCCTCTCAACACCTCCCTGTCCCTTTAAGCACATTTCAAGGGTAAGAAGAAGGCAACAACATCCACCAAATCAGTGCTGCAGCTACCCCAGCAGCATTGCAGCCTGTGGTTTGTGCAGAGATGCATCTCAGCTGTACTGTGAGTTCAGTGGGCGCATCTGGCGTCTGGGCTGTCCCTGCAGCTTTGTTAAAGTGTCATCTGCTGCTGGAAAACAACCAACTCCTTGGCTGAGAGCGCGATCGGGTGGGATGTACTCCCCTAGCAGGCTGCGATGCTGAAGGAGGTGACGGGACGAGATGGGGGACTGAGACTGAGATCGATGCTCAGAGGCTCCAGGATCGACCGGTTGGTGACCACTGGTCTAGAGCAGTGGTTTTCAAACTGTGGGTCGCAACCCAGTACTGGCAGCTTCCAAGATGCAGCGCGGTCCGTGGTGCCAGGACAGGCAGGAAACCTGCCTTAGCACCCCCACTGCGCCGCTGACTGGGAGTCGCCGAAGGTAAGCCTGTGCCCCAACCCTGCGCCCCAATCCCCTGCCCCAGCTATGAGCCCTCCCCCAAATCCGGAGCCCCTTCCTGCACCCCAAACCCCTCATCCCTGGTCCCACCCCAAAGCCTGCACCCCCAGCCCAGAGCCCTGACACCCTCTGACACCCCAATCCTCTGCCCCAGTCCTGAGCCCCCCCCCCAACCCGGAGCCCCCTCCTGTACACCAAACCCCTCATCCCTGGCCCCACCCCCACCTCAGAGCCCTTACCCCCTCCCATACCCCAACCCCCTGACCTACTCCAGAGCCCCCTCCCACACCCTGAACCCCTCATTCCCAGCCCCACCCCAACCCTCTGGCCCAGCCCTGAGCCCCTCCCACACCCCAAACCCCTCATCCCCAGCTCCATTGGGTCACGGGCATCAACAATTTTCTTCAATTGGGTCACCAGAAAAAAAGTTTGAAAACCACTGCTCTAGATATATAGTTGGTCCTGCCTCAGCTCAGGGGCTCAAGGGGGATCTGTGGACCACATGACCTCTCGAGTTCCCTTCCAGCCCTGTATTTCTATTATCTAGAGAGTGGATCAGAATATACATAAACTAAAATGAGTGTGGCGCAAATACCATATAGTCTGTAAAAGCTAAATCAGGTGGAAAAGCCTCAGCATCCCTAAAAGTTAAGACACAATGCCAGCCTGCAGGCCCAACTCTTACTCATAGAAATATTCCCCTGGACTTTGATATAACTATGCTCACAAGGACTGCTCAGGTGAGTAAAGACTGGGCTTTATGTTCTAGATATTTTTAATGATTCATTTTCACATTTGTTATTTTGTGTCCTTTCCCTCAAGGCCTGGTTTGTTTCATTTCATAGCAGGCTTGCAAAATCACATGACATCAACTTACCTATACGGTATATAAGTTCAATTACAGTTTCTCCTTCCCTATTCGATTCTGCCACTTCACAACTGTAGTTTCCTGGAACTGCTTGCGTTTTTGAGATTGTCAATGAGGCAATGCCCAACTTTAAATTTTGTAGAGATCCTAACATAGCAGATGAAAAATTCACGTTTCTGTCGAACTTTCCGTTGCTTCCGTCAAAACTGAAAAATTCTTTTTTTTCTAGTTTCCATTTAACAAACATGACTTTAGTATTGTTCTGTGCTAGATTAGTCACTATGCAAGGTAGGGTGACTGTTTTATTACAAATGGTTTGTTCAACTGACTTGATTACATTGAACTGCAACTGGGCAGAACCTGGAAGAAAAAAAAAAAAAGAGTTTGATTAGAATGTCTTCCACAATTAATTTACCCAACACCTGAGCAACAAGAAAGCTATTGAAATATTGAAAAGTTTAATGGATGGCCAGACATGATCAGACACTTGAAACAAGCACAGATTAATGTTCTTCATAAGGGACAACAAGAGGGAAAACAAGAGATAAGAAGACAAGAAGAAAAACTTTGAGAAAGAGGAAGGATAGATGGATTAAAAAAAATATTCCCCAAGAAGGCTATGCTTGGAAAGAGAGAGGAAGAGGCAAGATGAGATTACAGCCCTTTTTTAGACATATTTACTGCTTCTTGATTCTTACATGATGTTTAGGTACCACCACAACTAGTGTCTTAGAAGTACCTAACATACATAAGTAAATATTAATACAACATTCTCAGTGCTGCACCTAACCAGACTATTCTTCTGGGATATTTTCTGGGTCTAGGGCCACATGGAGAAAACATCTGCACTAAGGCCCAATTTCAGCAAAGCACATGTTTAACTAAGTACATGAGTAGCCCCACTAAAGCTCAACTTTGACCTAAGGCATATATGTGCATGCCTGTACCATCAGTTACTGTTGAGGGAATTCTGGGCACAGAATGTTTAATTTTTTGGCACAATATTTTAAAATTCTGCAAATTTTATTTGTTAATAAACAAACGTGGAGGCTCCAGCATGGCAGTGGGGAGCACAGGCCACATGGAGGTGGGAGATCACACTGCAGCTCCCCTCCCCGGGGACAGCAACTTGGCAGTGAGGCTTCACCTGACCCTGACAGTGCAAGGGCCGGGTCTGAGCCAGAAACACCCCAGGGCCCCGCCCCACTGTGCCAGGCACATCAGGTGTGGGCAGGCAGGCTCAACCCAGCAGTATCCAAGTGCAGAGAGCCTTAGTGGGGGGGATCCAGGTGTAGGGCAAGCTGGGTGCAGACGGCTCAGTAGGAGATCTGGATGCAGGGGGGCTCCAGGTGCAATAGGACTCTACAGGGGGATCCAGGTGAATGTGGTTGGGGCTCATGGGGGGGGGTCTAGATGTGGGGGGGATAGGGCTCAGCAGGGGGTTCCGGGTGCAGCTGGTTGGGGCTCGTTGGGGTGAGGGTCTGGGGGGCTCATCGGGATGGTCCAGGTTCAGGGGAGGTGGGGCCAGCTGGGGTGGGGGTTCGATGGGCCTGCTTAACAAGGGAGCCCCAGCTGCAACTGCTGCCAAGGGGACGCCAGATGCTGGGCTCCCGCTTCCTCTATCCCCTTTTCTTCCCCATCCCATCCCCATTCCCTAATGCCCCCTCCCATCCCCGTTCCTCTCCCCACTGTCCCCTACCTCTATCCCCCTCCCCCGCCCTGCCCCACCCCCTTTCTTCCCCCCACCCACCTTCCCCCATTTCCCCCCCGTCACCCTTCCTGCCCTACCCCACCGTAGGCACTCACTGTTGTACAGAAAACAGGATGATTCCCAGCACACAGAAGGGGAACATGACCAGCACTAGGACTCAGGAGGTGGTGTTCGAGCGGCACCCTCCTTCAGCCGGGCAGTTTTGCGCTTGCAGAAATTTGGGGGGAGCAGAGGGGCAGTGGCAGGTGACTTGTGTGCCCCCCACCTGGCCTCTGTTTGGGGGAACAATGCCCTCCCAAACTATGCCCATGAACATCTCCAGCCCCTCCCCACGTGGCTTCCCTGTCACTTTCTACAGGGAAGCAAAGAAATCTGCAGGAGGGACATGTTTTCCGTGTGCACGCAGTGGCACAGAATTCCCCCAGGAGTAATCAGTAAGAGACAAGCTCTTCTTCTGCAGAATTTTTCTTTGCAGCTGAAAGGGGGCTTAGGAGGGAAACAAACACCACTGTTGTTTCTGCTTCCATGTTCCTTAGAGAAGCATGGAAGGAATGAGTGATGGCTTATACAAAAATTATGTTTGTTATTGTACCTCCTGTACTCTGAAGGTGGAGCCAAATCCCCTGAGGGTTAGAACTTATTTTGGAAATTATGTCTTACTTTTGCATAGAGGGGTTGCACACCCAAAATTATGTAGATCAAATAAGAGCATATCTTCTCATTTATTTAGCTGTATAAGGTCAGTAGGACAGATAATTCAGAAATTTCAGGTGGTATTTTGCTACACTATGAACCAAAATTTATCAGAATTTTTAAAAACAAAAGGCCAAATTCTCTCTACATATCCATCTAAAGGTTATCTATAGCATTTATTGCCATAGTATCTAGACGCTTCCCAGGTAAATGAGATCTGCATAGCAATGACCCTTGTGGACTTCACGAATATTCCGCTCTTCTCTTCTACTAAGGCTACACATTTTGTTTCCTGTGCTCGAATGCAAGTTAGTTGCTCAACAGTATGAACATATCCAAGGGCAGACTTTGACCCAAAGAGCTACATAGTCTAAGAATCATGACATGTGGTATCATTCTGATTACCACTGTTCTTTTTACCCTCTATTTCAATTCTGACCCAGTCATTATCTCAAGAAACGTTAACACCAATGCTGCAACCTATCTAAAACAGTGGTCCCCAAACTTTTCCCCTCGAGCCTCCCTTTATCCCTGTCTACCCTCCCTCCCCCAGCCACCGTTGGGAGGCAGGGCTGGGAGCAGGGCCACAGTCAGGGCTAGGGCCGCAGCTGGGAGTGGGGCCATGGTCAGGACCTAGAGCTGAGGTTGGCGCTGCAGCCAGGCCGGGCCAGAAGCCAGGGTCTGAGGCCGCAGCTGGGGGCAGATCTGGGGCTGGGAGCAGAGCCATGGCCAGGGTCTGAGGCCGCCAGGAGTGGGCTCCATGGCCACAAGCTAGGGGCCGTGGCCGTGAGCGGAGCTGTGGCCAGAGCAGAGCTGGGCGGTGCTCCTTCCCCGCCGCCCATGGGAGCATGCCCGACCCTGTTGTGCCCCCCCCGAACATTCCTCCATGCCCCGCTAGGGGGACGCACCCACAGTTTGGGGACCACTGATCTAAAAGCTTGGGATGCAAGCTTTCAAATAGCATAAAACATTCCTTTTCAACCCTAGGTTCTCAAGAATATTGGCTGCTATAATGTCAGAAATTTAAGTCAAATAGGGTGCCAGGAGAAGCAAGACGATAATCAAAATAATCTGATTTTACAGCATGAGTGTCTATGTTCAGTATTTTTGTTAGTTATCTACAGTTCAAGAACTATAGTTTTTTTGTTTTTTTTAAAGATTCACAATATCCAATTGCCTTAATGCCCAGAAGCCTCAAACTGGAACAAGGACCTCAATGTGCTAGACAGCATATCTAGACCCCCAAATCCTGCGAACACTTGTGCATAAAGTTAACCATGTACATGAGTTACTGTTGGGGGCATTCTGCACCAAAAAATAAAAAATTCTGTGCCAAAAAATAAAAATTCTGCACACAATATTTAAAAATTTGGCAAAATTCTGCAAATTTTATTTGTCAAAATAACACTACATAATCACACCAGTTTCAATTATTTTGATAATTTATTTTAAAATACCTGTCAGCAGGTATGTCTGTAACAATACGCACACACACACATATTCCCCCAGGAGTAGAGATAAAGAAACCCCTATGACAATCCAGTTCCTGTTTCTCTGCCTCCTTTCCCCCCAGAGCACAGCCGGAGGCAGACACATACAACCCCCCACCTCCCAAGCCAGCCATGGTGCCCTCCCCAGCCAACCCCCGCTCTGAGACACCCAACCCCCTATCTGAGCCCAGTGGCGGGGGCCCCCTGGCCCAGATACCCGCACCCTCTCCCCTCCAGAGCCCAGCCCCACTGGCCCAGATACCCACACTCCCTTTCCCCCTCTCCTCCCCAGCCCAGCCACAAGGCTCCACTGGCCCAGATACCCGCACCCTCTCCCCTCTGATCCCAGCCACGGCCCTCCCCCCAGAGCCCGACACCTGCCCCCTCTTCCCCCCAAAGCTCAACCTTGGCCCCCCCAGCCCAGATAGACACCCCCAGCCCAGGGATCCAGAGGGAGAAACAGCCTGATGCTTGGTCCCAGGCTTGCACGGAGTTTCTTGCGTGCCACCATCTCTCCCCCTCAGGGTGTGCTGGGAATTGCAGCTGCTAGGAACCCTCTAGCTCCCTCCCACTCTCCCCAGCAGTATCTTCTATGTGCAAGCTAGGCTCTGCGGGTCCAGTGGCCCCTAGTGGCAGCGAGCAGCACTGCAGCCTATTTCTGTGGGGGAAAGGAAATTGCACAGTGGCACAGAATTTCCCCAGGAGTAAGAGTAGTTCCAATTCCACTGACTTCACTTAGATTACTAACATGTGTAAGTGCCTGCAGAATCATCGCATGTATCTGACAACCAACCATAGCTAATAAAGCTTTTTTTTTCAACTGGTACAGCTATTTGCAGTTCCAGTAAGCTTTTCAAAGCACTGGCCCTTGACCAATGATCACCTCCACCCTCCTCCCCCAAAAGCAGCTGATCCTTGAACTGTATTACTGTAACACACTGCCACTAATCACTGGGTTGGCCATTAATATAACAAGCATAAACAAACAAACTTTATATATACTACAGTATTAGTTGGCACCTTGTAATGAAAAACACACACATATTGCTTTGGTCAAACAAAACAATCACTTAGCTTACTCATTGAACTTTCTTGACTATGCCCTGAGAAAACCAAAACACAGTAGAATTGTACATAAACCTATACACTATCCCAGATTGTATAAACTTTATTTTAAAAAGTTTAAGTTTATATTAAGCAAATACACACCATTAAAGATGACACTGATGCCCTGATAGAGAAAGTGAACAAATAAATGACTCTTATAACTAATATTTTTAATATTTCAGCTTAAGATTCTTTTTTTTTTTTTTTTTTTTTTTTTAAAGGTTCAACAGAGTTCACTGCACAAGGACAAGTTACAGCTTATGGGATGAGTCTGGCAAAAACATTATATGGGAAAAGTTAAACTCATACCAAAGAATGTAAATATTTTCCATTCTGACTTTAACACTACAGTATAGGAAAGTAGGTTATTTACCAAGTTTCATGAAAAACACGAAATAATCTAAACCACTCAAAATAAAAAGTACAGTAGAACCTCAGAGTTACGAATACCTTGGGAAAGGAGATTGTTTTCTGGGTCATTACACAAATTGAATCTATTTCCCCATGTTAAGTATCCTCACATCTTCTTGTCAACTGTCCAAAATGGGCCATCTTGATTATCACTACAAAAGTTTTTTTTCTCCTGCTGCTAATAGCTCATCTTAATTAATTAGCCTCTTAGAGTTGGTATGGCAACTTCCACCTTTTCATGTTCTCTGTATGTATATATATCTTCTTACTATATGTTCCATTCTATGCATCAGATGAAGTTGGCTGTAGCCCACGAAAGCTTATGCTCAAAAAAATGTGTTAGTCTCTAAGGTGCCACAAGTACTCCTGTTCTTTTTGCGGATACAGACTAACACGGCTGCTACTGTGAAATCTGAAATGTTCGTAACTCTGAACAAAATGTTATGGTTGTTCTTTCAAAACTTTAGAACCGAACATTGACTTAATACAGGTTTGAAACTTTACAACGCAGAAGAAAAATGCTGCTTTTAACCATCTTAATTTAAATGAAACAAACACAAGAACAGTTTCCTTACCTTATCAAATCTTAATTTTTTTTTTTTTGTAGTTTATGTTTAACACAGTACTGTACTGTATTTGCTCTTTTATTGATCTCTGCTGCTGCCTGATCTCATACTTCTGGTTCCAAATGAGGTGTGTGGTTGACTGGTCAGTTCGTAACTCTGAGGTTCTACTGTATTAACTCTCAAGAGTTTTATGTTAGTAGTTAATTTAAAGGAACATTTAAGTTATCACTTTGTCCCAAATTCAGCAAGGTATTGCAGCACAAGACAGTCCTATTAAGCTAAAGGGACTACTCATATGCTCAGATTTAGGCACGTTACTGAACTGGGCCCGTCTGTTGACTTCATATAGCTGATTCCTGGTTTCAGCTTTGAGCTTTCTTTTCATGATCCAAGACATACATAGAATCATAGAATGGGAAGGGACCTCAAGAGGTCATCTAGTCCTGTCCCCTGCACTCATGGCAGGACTAAGTATAATCTAGACCAGGGGTCAGCAACCTATGGCACACGTGCCAAAAGCAGCACGCAAGCTGATTTTCAGTGGCGCTGCCAGCCTGGGGTTCCGGCCGCCGGCCCCACTCAGCCCACTGCAGGCCTGGATGGACAGAACCATGGGCCGGCGGCGGGCTGAGCGGGGCTGGCGGCGGGAACCCCTCTGGCAGGGGCTGGCGGACGGAACCCCAGACCGGCAGCAGTTCCATCTGCCGGCCCCTGCCAGCTGAGGTCCCCGCCGCCAGCCCCGCTCAGCCTGCTGCCAGTCTGGGGTTCCATCCGCCAGCCCCTGTAAATTAGAATGCATTACTAGCACGCAAAACCTTAAATTACAGTGAGTAAATGAAGACTTGGCAAACCACTTCTGAAAGGTTGCCGACCCCGATCTAGACCATCCCTGACAGGTGTTTGTCTAACATGTTGTTAAAAATCTCCAACNACCTTAAATTACAGTGAGTAAATGAAGACTTGGCAAACCACTTCTGAAAGGTTGCCGACCCCGATCTAGACCATCCCTGACAGGTGTTTGTCTAACATGTTCTTAAAAATCTCCAACAATGGAGATTCCACAACCTCCCTAGACAATTTATTCCAGTGCTTAACCACCCTGACAGTTAGGAAGTTTTTTCCTAATGTCCAGCCTAAACCTCCATTACTGCAATTTAAGCCCATTGCTTCTTGTCCTATCCTCAGAGGTTAAGAAAAACAATTTTTCTCCCTCCTCCTTGTAACAACCTTTTACGTACTTGAAAACTGTTATGTCCCCCCTCAGTCTTCTCTTTTCCAGACTAAATAAGCCCAATTTTTTCAATCTTCTCTCATAAGTCATGTTTTCTAAACCTTTAATCATTTTTGTCGCTCTTCTCTGGACTCTCTCCAATTTGTCCACACCCTTCCTGAAATGTGGTGCCCAGAACTGGACACAATACTCTAATTGAGGCCTAATCAGCACAGAGGAGAGTGGAAAAATTACTTCTTGTGTCTTGTTTACCACACGCCTGCTAATACATCCCAGAAGAATGTTCTCTTTTTTGGCAACAGCATTACACGGTTGACTCATAATGGTCACTGTGGTCCACTATGACCCCCAGATCCCTTTCTTTAGTACTCCTTTCTAGACAGTCATTTCCCATTTGGTATGTGTGCAACGGATTGTTCCTTCCTAAATGGAGTACTTTGCATTTGTCCTTATTGAATTTCATTCTATTTACTTCAGACCATTTCTCCAGTTTGTCCAGATCATTTTGAATTTTAATCCTATCCTCCAAAGAACTTGCAACCCCTCCCAGCTTAGTATCGTCTGCAAACTTTATAGGTGTACTCTCCATGCCATTATCTAAACCATTGATGAAGATACTGAATAGAACCAGACCCAGAATTGATCACTGCGGGACCCCACTCGTTATGCCCGTCCGGCATGACTGTGAACCACTGAGAACTACTCTCTGGGAATGGTTTTCCAACCAGTTTTGCACCCACCTTATAGTGCAGGGGTTGGCAACCTTCAGAAGTGGTGTGCCAAGTCTTCATTTATTCACTCTAATTTAAGGTTTCGCATGCCAGTAATACATTTTAATGTTTTAGAAGGTCCCTTTCTATAAGTCTATAATATATAACTAAACTATTGTTGTATGTAAAGTAAATAAGGTTTTTAAAATGTTTAAGAAGCTTCATTTAAAATTAAATTAAAATGCAGAGCCCCCCAGACCAGTGGCCAGGACCCGAGCAGTGTGTGTGGCACTGAAAATCAGCTCGCGTGCCAAGGGCGGTACGCGTGCCATAGGTTGCCTACCCCTGTTATAGTGGCTCCATCTAGGTTGCATTTCCCTAGTTTGTTAATGAGAAGGTCATGCGAGACAGTATCAAAAGCTTTACTAAAGTCAAGATATACCACGCCTACTGCTTCCCCCCATCCACAAGGCTTATTACCCTGTCAAAGAAAGCTATCAGGTTGGTTTGACATGATTGGTTTTTGACAAATCCGGCTGACTGCCACTTATCACCTTATTATCTTCTAGGTGTTTGCAAATCGATTGCTTAATTATTTGCTCCATTATCTTTCCCGGTACAGAAGTTAAACTGATTGGTCTATAATTCCCCAGGTTGTTCTTATTCCCCTTTTTATAAATTGATATGACAAGAGAATTTATTTATTTACACAATTATGTTGTAGGGGCCTCTGTGCATATACACTTCAAATTATGTAGTATAGGTGTCTGTGCATAAACACTTCTAACAACATACCCAGGACTATAACATACCCCAGAACGTTAAACATCAACGCAAAAATTAGCTGGGTTCCTAAATGCCAGTGGCCTGCTCCTTGGGGGGTACTGAGCACCTGCCACTCCCACTGCCTGCAAGAGAACCTGTGGGTGCTCAGCACTGAAAAGCCAGACCCCCCACACACACACACACATGCAGAAGCCTAAACACAGGTGGAGAAATCTAACTTACACCCACAGAGGCTTGGGAACGTGGCTTACATCGCTTCTAAGGCAGAGCCTGGCACTGGGCTCGCAGCCCCACCCGGCGTGGTTCCCAAGACACACACGCCCCACGCGCGCGCACCAATCTCCCCTCCCCCCTCCCCCGGAGCGGCCCGGGCTCTCCCAGGGACCTTTGCCGGGACCGGCGCGTTCAGCGAGCCGAGTGCAGGGCCCCACGCGGGCCCGGGTGCGATGAGCCCCCACGGGCTGGCGGAGGGGTCCGGGGCCCCGCACCGGGCCCGCGGCTCCTGCCGCTCAGTGACAGCGCCAGGCCCCGCCATTCCCGCCCGGGTGCCGCTGCCCGATGCGCCGGGCCGGGAGCTCTGGGGCCGGGGGCGGGGAAATGGCGGCGCGCGGGGACTCACCCGCGCACACGGCGCCCAGCAGCACCCAGGTCCCCAGCGCCCACATAGTCCCGTCCACGAGGCGCTACTCGGTCCAGGGAGCCGCGCTGCTGCCTCCGCCGCGCTGGGAACCGCGCTGACCAGGGAACCGCCCGAGCTGACGCGCTTCCGCAGCCAGGGGGGCGGGGCCGGCGGGTTTCGCTTTCGATTACCCGGGGCGGGGGAGGGGAAGGCGGGAATCCCAGCGCGAGGAAGAGTCTTACTCCCTCCTGTAGTCCAGGTCACAGTCTAGCCTTGTGTGACTTTGGGCAAGTTACTTCACCTCTGTGTGGCTCAGTTTCCACCTCTGGCAAGTGATAATAATAATAATCCCCCACCTGTGAGTTCTTCAGATGAAGGGGGTGCTACAGATGCCAAATGTGATCATTATTATGTCATTCCTTGAGGGACTGGATTACTTTTGATTTCATTTGTTATCCACATCATATTTATACCTAGTGTGTAACATTCTTCTGCTCATATGAATGGTGTTGCTTTCACAACCCCTCAGGAAGGAGTTCTCAGCTTCTCTTTCCTTACCTTGTGAGTGCCTCAGAGCAGAGATCCAATGTCATCCAGTCTTGTGATATTTGGTGTTTGTGTTAAACCCCAGTGCCAGGAGTCATGTGATTACATGGAGGTCTCAGCTCCCATTAAGAAAAAACGAGTACATTATTTCTAGCCCTCGTGGTATGGGAAAAAAAGCTTGAATATGTGAATCATAAAGGCTCAAACCAGAAGGCAGAGGAAAAAAACCCAAATTTATTTTTTATTTTTTTAAACTCAACACTTTTAAGACAATCTCATGAGGTCAGATTGTCCTTCCTGCATATTTCGAGTACCTGCCCTGTGAGAAATCCTAGTAGAACACTGGGCTTCCCACAAGATAACTTTTCTGAACAGGAGATTCTAACATAGGAGAGGCATAGGTTCTGCTACTGCTATACCGTGGCTCTCCTGAGAGCCCCTCAGTCAGCTGGCCATGATGGAGGAAAGAGAAATTTCCTTTTCTGTTTAATTTTACATATTTCATTGGTACAGAGAAGCCAATGGCACTGCATTGCCAAGGGCTTGTATAGACAGGTTGTAAAACTTGTAGTGGCAGAATAGGCTGGCTTGCTAAGGGCCTCCAGGGAGGGCTGACTTGCTAAGTGCAAGATGTGCAGAGAGTATGCTCCATACTGTAACAACATGCATAAGTATGTGCGTGACTAGTGAATGCTGCTTGGCGAACACACTGCAGCAGGCAGTGAATGCTGAAGGTGTGCTGAGACAGCAGCCAAGGTTTCAACTTAAACTGCCTCTCTGGCTGGAGTGGGATCCTTATGGAATAATCCTACGGAATTTAATAGAAAATTCTAACTTTCCCTTCCTTCCTTAGTTTTTTTTTTTTTTTAACCATGCTATAGAACTGAACTCAAAATTGTTTCTCTGCTACAGAATTCTATAGAATGGTTCAAAACACCTATAGAGAGGAGATCATCTTCTATTGCAAATTTCCATAATATGGTAATTTTTATAGAATCCTATATGTTTCATCACTATTTAATTCCATAGGAATTGTGTATAAGGGGAGGCCAGTCCCAAGTAAGACTAAGGAATGTTGGCCTATCTCCATCAGCCCACAACTGCTTGTCAAGAAGTTGCTCATCCTAATCTATTGTTGCTTGACTGAGCCCTTTGTCAATGCCATAATTCCAAAGCTCTCATGCTGGATCAGAGATTACATGATACCCAAGAAGAAGATGTCAGACTCTCCCCGGCAGACATAGAGGTCTTTTTATTTAACCTGAGCTTCAATCAAACCCTAGCTTGCTCTGCAATGTAAAAATAAGTAGCTAATTAAGGATCTTATTAGGCATCCAGTGAACTCAATAGTAAAATTCTCATTGAATTCAGTGTCCCTATCAGCATGGGGGGCTTTTAATTTAATAGGTTTGCCAGGGGCCCTGAAGCCACTGAAGGAAAAAGATGCTTGACAAACTCCCAGAGGAGTATCTGAAAGAAAAATAATAATAATAATAATAAAATGGAATAAAAAACTGGACACTATTCATTGTATTGTACTAAGTAGAAAAAGGGAATAAAAGAGGGAAATAAAATTTTGAAATGTCAAGATTTTTCCAACAAATATTTTGAAAAAAAAAGTCTGGAAAAAAAACCCCAACATTATTCCACTTCAATCCCTGTGAAACAGAAACAACTTTTAAAGTTAACTTTTTTTTTTTTGCCAGATTGTTTTTTTATTTTTGACAAGTTCTTCTGGAAATGTTGTTGGATTTTGAACCTGGCTTGATCTTCTCATGGAACCTTTTATATGTTGGTGCTCAGAGTTGCACAAATATTTACAGACGTCAATAACAATGAAATATGTCAAATGAAACTGAAATAGATGTATCCCTTTGTCCTCTCTCATGGCTAGCAGACAGAGGGGCTCACCAGGAGAGGCCAAGTCCGAGCCCAAGCAGAACCTATATCTCTGGTTAGCATTGCGTACTCCGCAATGTTTTTCTTTTGAAAATCATGGTGTGACTGTAATTATTTATGAATACTCTGTCTTGACCTTGATCCTATTTACCCACCTCTTGCTCAAGACAGGACCCTTCTTATAATCACTTATAGTAGGAGTGAGAAAAAATTGTCTGTTCTCATACTTCGTTTGAGAGCAATAATAAAGGTGCAGGATTGAGTTTTCCACTAAACAAAAGTCACAGTCTATAGAGCTGTGATGCATAGTCACATAGCTAGGCTATACCTCCAGGACTTGGACAGTGGTTAGCTCATAAGACTGGAAATCAGGTGAGCTGGATTCTGTTCCTAGCTCTGCTATTGGCTCATTATGTATCTTTATTCAAATTATTTAACTTCTCTGTGCCTCTGATTCCCAATCAATAAAATGAAGCTAACAATATCCACTTTTGTAAAGGACAATGAGGTTTACAGATGAGTGCAAAATGTCATTTATTATTATAATGATGTGCCATGGCTTCTGGACATGGGGCTGTTAATGTGAGTGTTATACTAATGGACAGTGTTTATTATTAATGTATTGTGGAGATGCCAAGTATACAGATGGAGGTCTGGCTGCTCTCTTGTCGCTGAAGGAAATGGCACTCGCACCCTGTCAGTCTGACAAATTGTTATTGCGGGTAGCCTTTGAAGAGGCTTCAGGCATGCAAGCCTATTTATGCTACTCTTCTGAATTTCCCTGCCAGCTACAGCAGTCAGCTGCCTCCTTGACAGTTCTCTGAGTCTGTGACACTTATCTTCACCCATTTCCAGTGTGACCACATATAATGGTCAGCTTCATTCTAGGGAATAAGAATCTGAAATTGCAGATCAGTGCCTACTGGTAGCTATACTAGAGACTAGATTAGATAGCCTATTGAAAGTTACTGTGCCTCCTAGGCAGGGTGTATATAACATACACTTTTACAACCATACATGGGTATGTTTATCCATTATAATAGAACCATGCATTAAATATGTAAATGATAGCGCAGTTCTGTCTCCACATTTGAGAACTGCTGCTGCATGTGCCCCAGGGGCCTCAGGAACTAAATGAGCATAAGCACATGGTATCCCATGACAGCAAGGGTAGACAGTGGTCACACTAGCATGCAGTGCCTTGATGATGGAAGAGGACTTGGTAAAAGGCACACAGTCTTGTTGGCAACAAGCTGTTTGCTTGACAGCCCTGCAGCAGGGAGTGACAGCACAGCGGTAGATCATTTCAATGGCAGGAACCACAAGCACCGGAAACAGAAAAGGAGGGTGCTGCATACCCAGCCCCAAGAACTTAGAAGGGGGGGAAGAGTACTGCAGACTTCTGTGCATGCTGCAGATCCACACCCAGCTTAATGGCACAGTGAAGCTGTACACACAGCATCATCCTTGGGATTCAGCAACACAGACTACTATTGTAGTTTACAGATAAACACCTGACACTAAGAGCATGGATCTCTCCCATAAGCAATAACAGGCCTCCTGGCAGCTAGAAGCGTGTGTGCTCTATATGGTTGCATTGGCAGCAGGGTTTTGGGTGTACTATATATGCTGCAGCAGGGTGTGGGTGTGCTATATATGCTGCCTTGGCAACAGGGATGAGTGCAGCAGAAAGAGAGTGTGCACACAGTTTTCTCTCATTGGCAGCATACTATACAAGTGTACACAAATCTGATATTGTCCCAGAACTCCAGTCTACAGCTCTCTGTGCCCAGGATAGAACATGTTTTAGACTGGAAATGGCATATAATTTTGGAGGGAATTGTCTTGAAAAATAGTCCAGAATGTGGTCACTTTTGGTGAAGAGACATCAAATAAACCACAACAATAATAAAAATAAAATAATAATACACCTCTACCCCGATATAACGCGACCCAATATAACACGAATTCGGATAGAACGCGGTAAAGCGGCGCTCCAGGGGGGCGGGGCTGTGCACTCTGGCGGATCAAAGCAAGTTCGATATAATGCGGTTTCACCTATAACGCGGTAAGATTTTTTGGCTCCCGAGGACAGCGTTATATCGGGGTAGAGGTGTATTAATAATAATAAAAATAATATCTAGCTCTTCAATAACACATTTCATTAGTAGATCTCAAAGTGCTTTACAAAGAAGTTACTAACATCATCCCCCTTTTACAGATGGGGAAACTGAGGCACAGGGCAGTGAAGTGACTTGCCCAAGGTCACCCAGCAGGCCAGTGGCAGAGCATTTGTTTTACTGACAACTGTGTATTATCCTAAAGAAGATAGGATTGGTTATGATGTTGAGTGATGTTTGAAGATCGCATTCTTTCTCTCCTGTTTTTTAATTGTTTTGTGGGAGGCGACATGGACAGAGTTAAGGCTGCTTGGATGACATGAAACTGTGCAGGACTCACCCTGACACCCCCAAGAGACCCCTCGCACTGGGATCCCTCTCCCCACCCCCATCCGTGCCCTCGTGCTGGGATCCCAACCCCCCGCCAACATCCTGGGGTCCCAGCCCCCATCCGCGCCCTTGTGCTGGGATCCCAACCTCTCCTGTTAACGACCGCGCGCTCACGCTGGGATATACCTACACCACAGCCTTCTTGAGGGTGCTTCTCAGCACTATTAGAAGGCAGACATGCATTAGCTCTGCTTGAGCTAGCCCCCTAAAAATAGCAGTGCAAAGGCAAGAGCGGCTGCTCAGGCTAGTTTCCAAACTACTATCCCTCCTGTCCCCCTGGGTGTGTACTCTGGTGGCTAGCCTTAGCCCCTGCAGCCACACTGCTATTTTTAGCACCCTAACTTTTCCATGTGTCTATCTACTCACACTGGGAAGTACCCTCCCAGCTGCTCTGTAGACATACAGTGTATGGGCTATCCAGATTATGGATCCAGAGTAGCTGAGCCAGAGCGGGGTCAGTAGTAGTGTGTTTCTGTTATAGATAAAAACTCCCCAGGAGTAAGCAGGAGGGGAGGAATTTGGACTCAAATGTGTCTCTGAGTCACAATGTCTTCTGGAGCTACTCCTTCCATGGTACAATTTACACAATCTAGCTCACAAAAAGTAGCTGAGTCAGGAATTGAACTCCATATCCTTTTACTCCCAGTCTCCTGCACTAACCAATAGACCATACTGCCCATGTGCTATGAGTTAATTATCTGTTATATAGGATTACGATGAAAACCCATTATCAGAACCCATTTAATCTGAAATGCCCTTTTAGCTAAATATAGGTTTTATCCCCCCTGTGTGAATTACTCATTTACTTCTCCTGTTATCTGAACATCTCACTTCTGCATCCAAATGTTTTTGATACCCCCTTTTGAATGAATTGATTCTACCTGTATGTGTACTAGGAAAATCACTTAAGACTTCAAGCTTTTAAATAATAAATACTGAGACATAATAGAGAAACAAAGAGGTGCAGGTGGGATGGCTGTTCCTTTTCTCCTAAAGTAGTTACTGATTAAATGTTGCATGGTATTAAGTTAAGGAAGGAATGGAAGCCTCAGGTTCATGGCATCCATGGAATGTGCATAAAAGGCAAATATTACAGACATGTGATCACTGGTAGGTGGGGGGAAGAAAAGAGTTTAGAGATGCCAGGAAAAGCACTGCAAAAAATATTTCCCATTTATCTAGCTTTAAGGCAGGGCCGGCTCCAGGTTTTTTGCTGCCCCAAGCAAAATAAAATAAAAAATAAAAAAAACCCAGAGTGCCGCCCCTTGAAAAGTGCCGCCCCAAGCCCATGCTTGGAACGCTGGTGCCTAGAGCCGGCCCTGCTTTAAGGGTTGCAAACAGGGATGAAGTGTAGCAGCAACCAAACCAACAGAACAGTGTGATGAAAAGAGAAAAATTTGGCCAAGGAGCCCATAGCAAGTCCCCTACTCTTAAGAAAAATGTCAAGAGATGTTTTATATCCATGCAGAGGAAAGGTTTTGAAGTGGGGTATACATATACAATGTTATTCAAACATACACAACTTTTAACAAGCCTGCAACACTAACCTAAATGCTCTGAAGCAAAGACAATAGGTGCAGCTGCATTGATTTCAATTGAGTTGCTCCCTCTAACTCCATTAGTGAATTTGGCCCAGTGCATTAGCTTAATTGGCCACCTGTTTTGATCTTTGAATGAGATTTTGGCTTATTCCAGCTTGATTTTTTTAAGGAATGTCTTTCTTGGCTCCAAAGAGCTTTTACTGGTTAAGTTTCCCCCTCTGGTTAAAAAAAGAAACTAGACTGATCTCTTTTGGCAGCTGTGAAAAGGTTGCATATTGTGTGTGTTTTGCTGGTTAGCTTGCTTGAAAGTGATTTTATTTCCCTTCCAGCTACTTTTAGAACAATTTCCACACACAAGTATGTATCTCGTTCTTACACATCTGTGCAGTGGCGTTCATACCATTTTGTGCATAATCATCAATAATAATTATAGCTGGTTGAACAGCAAAGTTGATTGAAGAATATATTCACAACTAAAGGCATCATGGTTTACTATGATTTTCATTAGTTATGAGTATTCATGGTCTCTCTCTTATCCCGTCCAGTGTGTTGAAAACTGTATTGACATTGTAAGCTGTCACTTTAAATACTCAGAGGGGTTTCCTAGTCCTGCTTGCAGGCGAGGGGCTCTGCAGGGATGTATGCAATCTGGGCCTAACACTGCAGCAGTAGTCAGTCTGCAGCCAGCAAGTTTAGAATAAAGTGGCGTGAGTTGTGCCGCTCTGTTTTTTAGGGAGCATCCTGTTTTCTCTCTCTCCCTCTCTGTTTTTGGGTTCTTTTGTATTATTATTCTAAAGTCTAAGAACTAGTGTTATATTGCAATCTTCTAGTAAGAGTATGTTTTTATCTAACTCCTCAGTGTATATGCTGTGAACATAACATGTCTCAGCCAAATTCAGGTGCTCTGTATAGAGGTGCAGTTCCCACTGTAGATAATGGGAGTGTCACAAAACTATGCCATAGATGAATTTGATTATTACATTATTATTAGTCCAAAAATCATCCCAGAAGTGCATTATTCACCATTAGCTATTCTGCTGTTTTAAAAGCTTCATTACCCAATCAGGGAGCAGCACAACTTTATATGTGACTTAAATAGCTAGCCCCATTTCCCCAATAATAAATTTTAAAAAAAGTTGAAGTGAACAGTTCTTGAACAACTCATAGGCTGAACTATTTGGCAAATACTTAGAAGTAAGGAATATATTTGAAAATGATCAGGATCAATTTGCAAAAAATTCACAAACAAATAAAAAGGGATGGGGTAGGTGGGTGGGCTCATGCCCCCATCCTTCAAACACACATGCTGAACTTTACTCACAGAGTGTAAGAATGGCCATATTGGGTCTGATCAGTGGTCAATCTAGCCCAGTATTCTCTTTCCTGACAGTGGTCAACGCAAGATGCGTCAAAGGAAATGAACAGAACAGGGCAATCATCAAGTGATCCATCCCCTATCATCCAGTCCTAGCATCTGGCCATCAGAGGCTTATGGACACCCAGAGCTTGGGGTTGCATTCCCAACTATCCTGACTAATAGCCATTGGTGGACCTATCCTCCATGAACTTATCTAATTCTTTTTTAAATCCATTTATAGTTTGGGCCTTCACCACATCCCTTGGTAACAAGTTCCACAGGTTGACTTTGTGTTGTGTGAATAAGTACACCTCTACCTCGATATAACGCTGTCCTCGGGAGCCAAAAAATCTTACCGCGTTATAGGTGAAACTGTGTTATATTGAACTTGCTTTGATCCACCGGAGTGCGCAGCCCCGCCCCCCCGGAGCACTGCTTTACCACGTTATATCCAAATTCGTGTTATATCGGGTGGCGTTATATTGAGGTAGCGGTGTACTTTCTTTTGTTTGTTTGAAACCTACTTCCTATTAATTTCATTGGATGACCCCCGGTTCTTGTGTTATGTGAAGGGGTAAAGAACACTTCTTTATTCACTTTCTCCATACCTGTCATGGTTTTATAGACTTCTATCACTTCTATAGACTACTCAGGTGTCTCTTTTCCAAGGTGAATAGTCCCAGTCTTTTTAATCTCTCCTTATATGGAAGCTGTTCCACACCTTTAATAATTTTTGTTGCCCTTCTCTGTATCTTTCCCATTTCTAATATATCTTTTCTGAGATGGGGTGGCCAGAACTGAACACAGAATTCAAGGTGTGAAAATACCATGGTTTTATATAGTGGCATTATGATATTTACTATCTTATTATCTCTCTCTTTCCTACTGGTTCCTAACATTCTATTTGCTTTTTTGACTGCTGCTGCACTTTGAGCAGATATTTTCAGAGAACTATCCACAATGACTCCAAGATATTTCTTCAGTGGTAATAGCTAATTTAGATTTTGTATTCAGTTTGGATTATGTTTTTCAGTGTGCATTATTTTGCATTTATCAACCTTGAATTTCATCTGCCATTTTGTTGCCCAGTCACCCAGTTTTGTGAGATCCCTTTGTAATTATTTGCCATCTGCTTTGGACTTAACTATCTTGAGTAATTTTGTACCACTGCAAACTTTGCCACCTTCCCCCTTTTTCCAGATCATTTATGAATATGTTGAACAGCACTGGTCCCAGTACAGAGCCCTGGGGGACACCACTATTTACTTCTCTCCATTCTGAAAACTGACCATGAGTTCCTACCCTTTGTTTCCTGTCTTTTAACCAGTTACTGAGCAGACCTTCCCTCTTATCCCATGACTGCTTAGTTTGCTTAAGAGCCTTTGGTGAGGGACCTTGTCAAAGGCTTTCTGAAAGTCCAGGTACATTCTATCCACTGGGTCACCCTTATCCATGTTTGTTGGTCCCCTCATAGAATTCTAATAGAGTGGTGGGGCATGATTTCCCTTTGCAAAAGCCATATTGACTCTTTCCCCGCAAATCGTGTTAATCTATGTATCTGATAATTCTGTTCTTTACTATAGTTTCAGACAGTTGCCTGGTACTGAAGTTAGGCTTACAGCTCTGTAATTGCTGGGATCACCTCAGAAGCCTTTTTTAAAAATTGGTGTCATATTAGCTATCCTCCAGTCATCTGGTACAGAAGCTGGTTCAAGTGGTAGGTTACATATCACAGTTAATAGTTCTGCAATTTCATATTTGAGTTCCTTCAGAACTCTTGGGTGAATACCATCTTGTCCCAGTGGCTTTTTATTGTTTAATTTAACAATTTGTTCCAAAACCTCCTTTATTGACACCTCAATCTAGGACAGTTCCTCAGATTTGACACCTAAAAAGAATGGCTCAGGTGTGGGCATCTCCATCACTTACTCCGATGCAAAGAATTCATTTAGCTTTTCTACAATGGCCATGTCTTCCTTGAGTGTTGCTTTACCACCTAGATTATGGCCCCACTGATTATTTGGCAGGCTTCCTGCTTCTGATGTACTAAACTTTTTTTTTTTTTTGCAGTTAGTTTTTTTGCCTTTGGCTAGTTGCTTTTCAAATTCTGTTTTGGCCTGCCTAATTATACTTTTACACTTGACTTGCCACAGTTTATACTCCTTTCTATTTTCCTCAGTAGGATTTGACTTCCGAATTTTAAAGGATGCCTTTTTGTCTCTAACAGCTTATTTTACTCTGTTGTTTAGCCATGGTGGCATTTTTTTGTCATCTTATTGTTCTTTTTAATTTGCGGTATACATTTAATTTGAGCCTCAATTATGATGTTTTTTAAAACTTTCCATGCAGCTTGCAGGCATTTCACTTTTGTGACTGTTCCTCTTAATTTCTGTTCAGCTAACTTCCTCATTTTTATGTAGTTCCCCTTTCTGAAGTTAAATGCTACAATGGTGGGCTTCTTCGGTATTTTCCCCCCTACAGGGATATTACATTTAATTATATCATGGTAGCTATTATCGAGCAGTTCAGCTATATTCCACTCTTGGATCAGATCCTGTGTTCCACTTAGGACTAAATCAAGAATTGCCTCTCCCCTTAGGGGGTTCCAGAACAAGATGCTCCAAGAAGCAGTCATTAATTGTGTCTAGAAAGTTAATTTCTGCATTCTGTCCCCAGGTGACATGTATCCAATCAACATGGGGATAGTTGCAATCCCCCATTATTATTGAGTGTTCTATTTTTATAGCCTTTCTAATCTCCCTGAGCATTTCATAATCACCATCACCATCCTGGTCAAGTGGTCGGTAGTATATTCCCACTGCTATACTCTTATTATTCAAGCGCTGAATTTCTGTCCATAGAGATTCATTTAAGATTTTTACTATATTTGCCTATGCTTTCATTCACCTCTAGTGCCACTCCCTCACCAGCATGACCTATTCTGTCATTCCTGTAGATTTTGTATCCTGGTATTACAGTGTCCCATTGATTGTCATTATTCCACCAAGTTTCTGTGATGCCTAGTATATCAATATCTTCATTTAATAACACGCACTCAAGTTCACCCATCTTAGTATTTAGATTTCTAGCATTTATATACAGTCATTCAGATAAGAAGGAATATATTTCAGCATGTACCTAAATATTTGCAATATTGGGGTCTAAATTTGTAATGAATACTAGCTACATACAAAGGATGGGTCTAGAGAATAGGAGACTGGACTGGGACTCAGGAGACCTGAATCCAATTCCTGGCTTAGTCACAGACTTCCTATACAACATTGCCTAAAGTGCTTAATCTATCCTGTACCTCAGTTCCCCATCTGTAAAATGGGATAATAGATAGGGTGGATTAAAACACTCCTCTTTTTGGGCGGTTTGTCCTCTGTCCAGTAATAAGAAAAAAACAGATGTGGTTTTGTCCAGGGTTACGGATGGGAGATGCCATTTTGAAGAGCATGCTGCTCCACTGCTGCTGGTGTGACCTTGCCCACCATGCACGCTCTTCAAAATGGTGTCTTCTGTGAGGCATGACTTGGTCACGCTGGTGAAGGTGGGGTTATGCAGGAGGGGACAGGCCCACTCTGTTCCTCGAAGTACCATAGTGTCTGGTGTTCTGGGGATGCGTGAGTGACAACCCTGCTAGTAGATCTTCCTCACCTTAGTGGCATTGTAAGAATAAAATCTGTTAATCAGTCTGAGGTGCTCAGATCCTATGGTAAAGAAGTACACCATTAGATAATAGTCCTGCAAGTTAAAGTAGCTGGAATTCTGCCATTCTCTTGTCCATAGCTTCACTGTTAGTAGTGACATTTTTGACTACCATAAGCCTAAGGGTTCTGTTTCCTCCTGAGATCAAAAGCCTTGGGGGAGGAGGGAGTCTCCTGGCAAGTCTCTTTCATTTGCCTCCAACTTGGGACTTCCCACAAGTCCCAAGGTCACAAGTCACCAAACTGGCATGGTGATTAAGATGAAATAGGAGGAAGAACTTTTTTGAATGCAGTAACTCAATGTTAATGAGTAATAGCCATGTTAGTCTGTATCCGCAAAAAGAATAGGAGTACTTGTGGCACCTTAGAGACTAACAAATTTATTGTAGCATAAGCTTTCGCCCACGAAAGCTTATGCTACAATAAATTTGTTAGTCTCTAAGGTGCCACAAGTACTCCTATTCTTTTTGCGGATACAGACTAACACGGCTAATACTCTGACATGCATCCGATGAAGTGGGCTGTAGCCCACGAAAGCTTATGCTACAATAAATTTGTTAGTCTCTAAGGTGCCACAAGTACTCCTATTCTTTCAATGTTAATGATTGCCTTTCATCCAGGAGAGTTGTACCTCTTGGGTGCTTTGCAGATTATCAGCCAAATTCCGCCCTGGTATAGCTGACTTCAGTGGAATTACTCCTGTTTACATCAGATCTGAACATTTACCCTGCAAGCTGAAGTCAGGAAGAATCAGGAAAGTATCTACATTGCTATTAACGTTTGTGAATTGGAAAACATAAAATGAAGCCCTTTAAAAAAAAATTGTATTTATTGCCCATGAAAGTTGCTGAACATGCAGCCCTGAACACTGAAGTCCTCTCTTTCCCAATGGAACAAGTAACACAGAGGCATAAAATGCAGCTTGTGCCTCAGAATAAATATCCATTGCCCTGGAAAGAACTATTGTCAAAATTTTTTTGCCCTTTCCCCTTAGGTAAAAAGGCAATAGTCAGGCATACAATGACAATGTTATCCTTGCTTGTAGATATTACAAATAGGGTCTTGCTTGTACGCTTGCATCAGCTTGCACTTCTCTTCACTGGCTCTTTGTGGCTGCAGCAGATATGTAATATCTCTCTGCATAAGAACTGGAAGAGCTCCAGCTATTCAGGGAACAGAACTGAAAGAGCTACTAACAGCTGAAGATGATGTGAAACACAGCATTATTACAGTGTCTTTAGCTCTCTAGGCCCTGCTTTCCTCTTTTCCACCTCCTCTTCTCCTCCCTCCTTAGATGTCCTTTGCTCGTGTGTCCAACTCTGATGTCTCCTAGCTTTAGTCTTCATCTAACTCCTTGACGTAAACCATCTCTCCGCCCAGGTCCTGGCCTCCCTTGAGCTTTCTTTTATCTTCTCCTGGGACCAAATTCACTTCTGGCATCCAGGGGTGATGGAGGTCGCATCAGTGTGCAGAAGGGCTCAATTTGACTCTCACTTATCATTAATCACTCTCTCTGCTGCCTCGGTTCACTGCGTCCGTTAAGAAGGCTGTTTCCTCTTTCCTAGAGACCACACTCAACCACATATTCCCCTCTTGGTCACTGAGACTTCTTCATCTCAAAGCAGATGTTCTAGTCCCTGTACCATGGCTTCTTTTCTGACTTCCTCCTTGATTCCTGCCCCTCTGGCTTCCACCATCTCCACCTCACAAGAACAGCCTCACTAAAGATACCAGAGAATTCTTCCTGCCATGGGTAAAGGCTACTTCTCAACAGTGAATCTTCTTGAGCTCTCTGCCAACTGTCACATGGCAAATTGCCCACTTCTGGAGATCCTCTTTTCCTTGGGCTTCTAGGTCTATCTTTTCCCCATGCTCTTACTTCTCCAATAGTTCCACGAGCATTGCTTTTTCACCTGCACCTCACCCTGTTGGTGATTCCAGTTGATCTTATTTCCTCCTTTTTTCACTCTGCATGGTCAGGTGACTTCAACTTGCTCCTGTGGTCTGTTTCCACCTTCAGGTCCCTTTAAATTGTCTCAGGATGGGCAAGGAATCCATTGGCCATTTTACCGTGTAACACACTTTACTGTAAAACTAAATGACTCGGTATGAAAACGTGTCTGCTTAACATGAGAAGGTAAAATCAGTGCTGGAATTATTCCAGAGCTGACCCAAGTAGCTGAGTAGAGAATCCTGCTGCTGTATCTCTGGGAAGCCAGACTTAAATGAAAGGAGACCTTGAGTTCTGGCAGCTGTATTGCAACATGGGGTGAAAAGCTCCAGTGTGTGACCTCTAGTACTAACCTAACCAACTACTGGAAACAGAAGCCTTTTTATTTTCACATGGCCAGTAAGCAATGGCACCATTGTCTGTAATAAATGTGTTTTCGCCCAGAGGAAACAATTAAACCACTGATTAAACAATAATCAATCACAAAAGGGCAACACAGACAATCTAAAGGGAATGGTATACGAAGCAAGGTTAAAAGATCAAAGTACATATAGTGGAACTAGATAAATAAGACAGCTTGAAGAGGATAAGATCACTTTTTAGGATAAAATGTAAAAGTGAGGTCCTTACCATTGTATCCATGGCACCTTTTGCAATCTCAGTGTTTGGCAAAATTCCAGTTTGGATAATTATATTCTGCTCACCTCAATTCCTTTGTAATCCACTTGGATAGAGCATTATTCACTGTCCTGTCCTGAATGACACAAACTGATGTTTCATCTGAGAGACAGGCCTGATTCACCGCTGGGTTACTGCAGATCTATGCTGGGCTAACTTCACTGAAATGAAGGCAGTAATGCAGGGGGAAAACCAGACAACACACACCCATGCACTCAGGGGCACATTACAGCAATCTGAGGGCCTAGTCACACCCTGACATGGGGCCCCTTATACAGGGGCAGCTCTATGTTTTTTGCCATCCCAAGCACAGCAGGCAGGCGGCTTTCGGTGGCGTGCCTGTGGGTGGTCCGCTGGTCATGCGGATTCGGCGGCATGCCTGCGGGAGGTCCACCGGTGTTGCGCCATCGGCGTCCCCACCACCGAATTGCCGCTGAAGCTGCGGGACTGGTGGACCTCCCGCAGGCATGCCTCCGAAGGCAGCCTGACTGCCGCCCTCACGGCGACTGGCAGGCTGCCTCCCACAGCTTGCCGCCCCAGGCACGCGCTTGCTGCGCTGGTGCCTGGAGCCGCCCCTGACCTTAGAGCTCCAAACTCATGGCTCTGCCCCCCATGCTGTGGACCTGCCCCCCCACAGTAGCAGGATACCCCCCTTCCTTCCGAGAGAGGTAAGGATGTAGGCATTCCCCATTCCCTTTGCTCCCAAGGAGTGGCAGCATGGGCCCTCCTTCCTTTAAGAGCAGTAATGATGGCAGTATGGGTTCTCTTGTTACAAAGAGGCTGTGGTAGAACAGGAATGGCTCTCCTGTACTTAGTCCAGCAGCCATGGTGTATCTGCTTGGGTCAGTGGGCTGGACCTGCTGCACTCTTCTCCTCCTGCCTCCATTGGAGTAGCGTTGGCAACTCCTGCCCAGCAGTGGGTCTTAGAGTTAACACTGCACTCAGATGCATAGGCTAGGTCATAGCTCAGAGCTATTGTTTAAGGCTGGCTGCAGACTCAGGCAGACCCATTGCAGCAGTTACATGCAGGTCCTGTTTTCAAGATTTTCTTCACAACCATATGAGCTAGAAACGTACATGTTTTAATGAAAGCTGAGAGTCTGGTGTAATCATATGACTCCAGGAGCTGGGCTATAGACATGGGACTTAATCTGGCTCTGCACATTATAGTATATTGTATAGTATATCATATTCTTCCACTGAATTTGATAAGAATTTTGCCTGAGCATGGAATGCAGATTTGGCCCATAAATTGTACTAACTGCCTTCTGGTTTGTAAAGTGCTTTTGGATCCATTTGCAAAGAAGGCTTTCTATAGAAATGCAAGATCATTTTCATTAACTGCCTGTAATAATAGTATTTCTATAGCACTCGACATCTTCAAAGCGCTTTTTACAAACATTATCTGAAGGGAGTCAAACTAAGAGAGGGAAAAAAATGTATTTCTGTAAAGATGTGATAAATAGAGGAATAACCAGAAGAGATGAGTGGGATAATAATCTCTCAAGGAAAATCTGTAGTAGTAAAGTCAACTGGACTATGGAATAGTCTTTCAAAGGAAGTTTCTTGGGCTCCAGCAGTTGAGTCTATAATCCAGAAATCAATCTTGTACTTAGAGAGAAGAACTAGATGACCTACAATTGTCTCTCTTGTAACACAAGCATCTGTAATGGTGTTATTCAACAGAAATTTGAAAAAATTCACACTTGCATAAATCCATTTTTATTAAGTAGAAATTATCAGAGGATTAAAGTACTTGTAAGCAACTAAACTATCAATCTGCCTCATAGAGAGTTAGACCTTGCATTTTCAGTACAACAGCTTTTTTCCCTGCTGCTTAAGTGTGGTACCTCCAAGAATAACATGAAAACAAGGGTGTTTTATCTGAACGCAGCTCACAGCATACGTATTCAGCTGAAAGCTGTAATGAAATGGCTGCCAGGCAGAGTAGTGCAAACTAGTGAACAACACTCTCAAGGTCACGAACCTTCCATTGTTCGGCTGCTGTGCCTACACTGAAAAAGCTGTTGTGTGACATCATCTGTCAAGCACAGCAGTCCCTCCCATCTAGAGCTGAGTGAACAATGGAACTTTCCAATTAAACGGCTGCAATGAAAATTAAAAAAAAAAAAAAAAAAAAAAAGTTTTGGATCAACCCAATGTGGGAATTTTTCCTTGCTGAAAAGAAAAATCATTTTGGGTCAAAGAAAACATCTTGTTCAACTTAAAACAATTTTCTTTTCATTTCATTAATTCAGGTGGTTTTTTTTACCTTTTTGTTATTTTTTAAATAAATCTACATTTTTAAACGAAACAGCGTTTCAAAAGAAAAAGTTGAAACATTTCATTTAGAAAATGTCAAAACAGAACATTTTGCCTTTTTCTAATTTTTTTTTCCATCTGAAACTATTTGCTATACTTGATCTGAATTCCCAAATCAGCTGACCTGAATTACTCCATTCTTTGGCAAATAAACTATGCATCTGAAAATTGTCACCCAGCTCAAGTCCCGCCTCCACCCACAAGCTGGTGTTGAAAACTGTTTTCCCTTTACAGTAGACAAGGGAAACTATGTTCACCAACAGTTATAAGAAAACTTGGCTGACACTTTTACACTGTTTTCAACACTGGAGTGGAGGTGAGCTGAGAACTGCCATGTTTCCCTCCAAATGTCAACCTCAGCCTCTCTCTCAGCCTACCCCATGGACTCCACACTCTGCCCAATGGTCTCTTTGTTCGCAAGGCTGAATGCGCTCATCATGAGACAGCAATGTTCAGAGAGGGAGAGAAACACCTACAGTTTAAAAAATCTGAACCCCAGCGACATGGCAAGAAACTTGAACTATGCCAGTGGCAGAAGCTGCAGAAATAAACAAAAAATGTTTTGAATGAGATCACAGGGGTATCATCTCATTCTGAGGATATTTTTCTAAATGATTACTTTGTGCCTCTATAGCATCTTGCATCTGAAAGCCTTAAAGTATTCCCATTCAGCAACCTTCACAATAGCTAGCTAAGTGGTATATAGAAATTACCACCAAAACTCAGCCACCTCTGGAGTGGAACACAGTAACTGTGCACAACCACACTGTACAACAACTTAGGGTAGGCAGTGAAAAAAAGAATACTGTATCCAACAGAAACTACAGGAGTATAATTCAAGAGAAAAAAAATGTAACTATCTAAGGTGTGTCTGCCTAAGAGAAAAAGAGCTCAAACCTCTGCTCATGTAAAAATTGTCCAGGGATAATTTACAACTACATGTGATCAGGGCTGCTATTTTGCAGCTAACAGGCAATACCTCCAGCAGCACAGTGCCCTTAATACTCTCCTGAAGTACTAACTTGGTATTGACTGATATTAGAGAAGAGAAAGAGGATGGGAATTAGCTGAAGGAAAGAACGTATCTGGGAGAGGGGAGGAAGAACCAGGCTGATGCAAAATGCAATATTTTGTTATAGTGAGACACTATTTGGGCATGACCCACCATTGTATGGGTGTCAGACAACACATTTAAGGGCTTCCCATCTTGTCCTCTGCTTCCTTGAACTACATGGTTCTGGTGTTATTTGGGGACTTTCACAGAAATAATCAAACGCAGGCAGTTTCTACTCACTTCTTTGCAATCTTTCCTGGGGAAAAGCAAAGCTGATGCAATCACAGTTACTATAATTGAAACACTGATGAGGAAGTGAATGGCCCAGAGGCTGCAGGAGTCAGGACACATGGCATTCACTCAGTCACGTTTCTAAGCTGCCAAAGCACAAACTCCCCCTTCGCTAGTCTCAGCAGAACAGCAGGCGGGAGTATGTGCAGTGTGTGGGGGCATGCACGTGCAGCTGCGTTGTGCAGAAACACTGCAGCATTGACAGTCTGGAAGTGGGACCTGAGCCAGAACGAAAAGAAACAGCATCTCACTTATTTATTCGTCTTAAATAACGTTTGTCACATTTGGAGACAGACCCGAGCTCCAAAATTTGGATTCAGATTTCAAACAGCCCAGAGTCTGGGAATGTTTACATCTAGGATTTTGGTTCAGGCCCATCTCTGTTCAGATCCTTTACATGATACACTGTCGTGATCTCTTAATTGCTCCCACCTTACCTTTTACTTAGCATGGTGACTTTTTTGGAGGCCATATAGAAAGGCAGTGGCAGAGCTGGGAATACTCTTATAAAAATGTGACTGTTTTATAGTCTGTAGCTTTTAGGGGCTTTCTTAAGAAGGAATTTTTGCTAGGCCTTCTCTTACTAGAAAAAGCTTTTTACGCAAGGAGAAAGAGAAGGAAGGCTTTGACCAGACCTGGGAGGTGTCTGTAACACTCTTTATGGCTTACATGGAATCACTTGAACTTGTGACAAGCCTCCTTGCATAACCCTGTATGTAAGAACCGAGATAACACAAATTCTCAGTCAACATATCCTGAGATACCTCAGTGCTAAGGGCCTATATTCACAGCTTAGAGTAACTCCTTTGCCCTCAAAGGATTTACACTCCAGTGTAACTGAGATCAGAATCTGTCCCCTGTAGTGCAGTTACTCTGCCACCCAACATGGAATGTATTACTCACACCCTGCCGTCAACATGCGAACGTGTTTTAGCAAGAAGGGGAATGGTGGCCAGGGCATTGCAGTTATTGCCTACTCACTTATCCCACCTACATAGCCACCAGAGACATGCTGAAGGGGCAGAAGCTTAATGGTTCATTCAGAAGAATGCATCTCCACTACCCTGACAGCAAGGGGAATGAGCCCAAATCCTGGTGTGACACTTGCACTCACAATATTCTAGCCTGGAACTGAGAGTGTAACCAACTGAAGCAGAGAGACGCTGTACACCGGATCATGCCGAAGACACTGAATCAGGTATATGATGGGGCCCAGCAGGGCTTCAGAGCAGAAAGGAGCCCCAGGAGGATTTCTGGCTAAGCCAGAATTGCTCCTGAGGCTTAGGGGAACAAATGCTGGGTTGTCAGCTCCACCACACGTACATCCCCCAGGGCACAACTCACAGGGTAGTTGGGCTATGATGGCTGGGCCGTCTTTGTTGGTGCAACTAGGGCTATTGGCAGCACTAGCCTGCAGCAGTGCTCATGATCACAAGGAAAGGATTTTAGCTCCCCTATCAGAGCACCCAAAGTGGGGTCTCCTTGCACCTCTCCCGCACTCCTTGCTCACTACTCCAAATCTAAACACAATCGGTCCCTAGATCCGACATTCATTTCAGATCCTGATTATTCTAATTACACATTTTCTACATTCTGTTCTATTTCAGACAGCTGACGTTTATAACACGTTTTGGAAAAGGAGAGCTCTGCATAAATGCTAAATATTAATGCTATTAATTATGCTTCTGCCCCCACAGTTATAAAAATGCTTTGGAACACGGATAAATTGTATCCTTTTCCAGGACAACTGCTGCAGCTTCACAGAACGGTGCATTATTTGAGAGTGGAAAAAGCCATCACCACATCTTAATTTTATTAGCTATAAGCACTGAATCTTGTGTGTTGGATACATGAACCTCATGTGAAGTGACTGATTTAGCTTTAATTTTGCTTCTGCTTCCTGCATTGATCCATCAGTAGAATAAATGACATGGCTAATTGCTTTTTTTTTTTTTTAGAGCAGGCTTTCAAGCTGCCAAAGGCAGAACTCCATCGCTATCCTTGTGCTTTTAGGAAGGGTGCAGTGACTATTTGTTGGCTCAATAAGAATGCCTTTAAAGCAAAATTGTGCCCTCCTTGTTATGCAAGCTTGGGCAGCTGTCTGCGCTGATCAGATGGTGATGTTAGGCCACATATCACCCTTGAAATATCAATGGGAATTTCACATATAGACCAAAGGGCAAAAATAGGGCCCTAATTTTCATTTGTGAAGACACAAAAGAAACAAACTCCCCCCCCCCTCCCCCACCTAACAGCTATATTTTCTAGTTACTTTAGGATAAGGATATTTTCTTGGCCCAAAGTGAGACACACTCATTTTTCCTTTAAATGAAAACATCCTCACCAACATCCTTTCACCAAGCTGTTGAGCTTTGCTTGTGGTGTTTATCTCGCTCATCCAGCCTTCCAGGAGAAGTTACTGAGACCACAGAACCTTGTTTCATGGAGGTTTTCTCCATCACCTTTTGTTCATAAATGCAAGCTGATTAATGTCAGCAAAACGGGGGAAGGGGGTTGTGGGAGAGACAGGGGTGTGTGCACACCCACCCGCCCCCTTTATGCAGTACAGCACATTCAACCCAAAAAGGATCTCAATGTGCTTTGCAGACTGCATAGAATGTGATTACTTTAGCCACCAGTGAGATATAGACTTCTGCTGCTGCTGCATATGATGCCTCAGCACTACATAGCAGTGGATTCAGGAGGGAAAATGAATGACAACTTTTCTAAATTAAGATGAAGGTGGGAAGATTTTGGTAGGCAGCAAAAGAGGTTGGAAATTGGTTTCCAGTGTGACTCAATGGATTTCTGTGCAGCTATTTGCACAGATAAATTATAATACTTAACATTTGTATGGCGCTTTTCATCCATAAAACTACTCTGCAAGAATGATGATCATTATCTGAATTTTTACAAATGGGAAAACTGAGGCACAGCATAGGCAAGCAACTTGCCAAAGGGTCCCATAGCAGATGTTCTGACTGAGTCACGTGACCATACCACCGGATCATGCAAATATTATTAAACTGACAAGGTCACTTTTATGCTATCCTAATGATTGTGAAGGACACTGAATCATGAACATACTCATTAGCTGTATTTAATGCCACTGTAACTCCAGTAAAATCATTGGAATTATACCAGGGATGTACTTGGTGCATACTCAGTACACAATTAACATTATATTATAGTGTACTTAAGAAGGGGGTAGTTATTTACTCCAGGGCAAGGCTCCTTCCCTACCTCTGCCATCAATACCACCTAGAGAAGGGGCATCTCTGCTGCTATGTTGGTTTACTCCTGCTCCTTGCATTTCTCTTTCTGCTCCACACACCCTAATTGGACATCGCACATTTCTGCCTATTAAGGGGCTTGATTCCAATCTCAATTACAATGACGTATATCAGGAATAGCTACGGAGGTAAATAGAGTTAGTCTGCATTTATGATGGTGTAACAGAGAGCAGTGTCCAGCCCCAGGCGTATTAAGGGAAAGCAGTGGTAAATTAGGGTGATCACATTTAAGAAAAAACACCATAAAACCAAGTGTTGTGTTTAATTTAGATGTTGCTGCTAAACAGTGCTTTGGGCGTTCTGAAATTTCAAAGGGGATGTGCGCAGGCCTTTTTTATGTTTTTTGTAAGAGCATCCATAAAAAGGATAAAGCACCTCAGAACAAGGTATATGCAAACCATAGAGGAGCACTCATGGAACAATCATAGTAAAAAGGAAGGGGTCCTGCATCCACACACTCATTTAGGGCTCAATTGTGGCTTTGCCAGTAGCCCAAAGTAATAGCAGTATATAGCTGGGCTGCCCCAGGATCAGGCTATGACTATCTCAGTCTGGTCCTTGGTTCCCCATTGCTCCAGGGAATGAGTAATCTGTACTAGTCCTATACCTGACACACATTACTTCCGCCTCTGCACCAGCAAGGCTGTGCAGGGCCTGCAGGCCTGCATGTTGGGCGGGTGGAGCCAAGGCTCCACCACAACCCACCCCTCTGTATGGGGGAAGTAGCAACAACCCTGCATAAAGTGCTCCTCTCCCCCCCAGCCAAAAGCTACTACTGGCTACACTCTACTACGTGGGTGTGTAGCCGGGGTTATATTATGTCTTTATAGAAATAAACTAGGGGAACTACTTATTTCAGGAACGAGTGCATTAGGAATATGCATCTGATCAAGACATCAAAGTCACAGGTTAAACTACTAGAAATGTAGAGAAAAATAACCTTTCCAATGACATATGGCATAACGTTCAACCCTTAACAATCTAGGAAGGCACGTCAAATTTAGAATTCCCCCAAATTGTGACTGACTACACACAGATTCAGTCTCTCAGAAATATCAGCAATATGTTTCTTGAATTAAACAAACGTTAGCACTTTTCATCCACAGATCTCAACCGCAATTGTAAGGAGTTCTAACTATTGTTGTCACAATTTTATAGATACATTTTACTGATGCATAGAGAAGTTACATGAACAACGCAAGGTCTCACACAGCAAATCAATGGCAGAGCCGGGAATAGAAGCAAGGTCTTATGCATTTTTCAGGTGCACTTGCCAGTAGACGATGCTGCCATGCTTATCAAAGTGAGGGACATGTAGGTCCTGATGGAGTCATGACACTAACAGCTGCCTTGCAAAGTACTGAGATTTTGACTTACAACAGCCCTGCTAATCTCATCAAAACCTCCTCAGAAGAGTCTATCAATCACCCGCAATTGTGCCAAACAGGAAGGTTATTTTGTTCTATACATAAAATTCAAATAGGGACTGGGAGGGGACCAAACAACTTACTTTCACAAAAGCAGCCAGAATCAGATTTGACTCAGGTCTCTAGAAAGGGTAGCGCTGTATTATTCCAATGTCAGCAATTAAATACTAATGTTAATCATATGTAAATGGAAATAAATAGCAGACACTTTACATTCCTTTCAAGCCTTCCACAAGTAATTTTCTTTCACCACAGAATATCTAATCAAGGCTTGAAGATTATAGGCTGTGTCAACAGACTTTTACTACTTAACATACTACAGAGCAGTAGAAGAGACAATTTAGTTAATGAGAATTTATTAATGTATTTATAAAAGACTTGCAATAAGTTTGAAAGCCTTTAAGTCACAAAATTCAGCAGGGCTCCATTTATAGAGCCTAAAGTGCTATGTACACATCTGCAGCACCCTAAAATTCATGACAAGCATATTGTAAAAAAACAAGTTATAATTTTTTTTGTCTGAAATACAAGTAAATTCCAACCAACTTTAATAGGCACCTATTGTAGTTTCAGGAATCATAGTTGCATGCATATCTCTAGTCATATTTGATTTCTCCTTCAGCTTCGACTGGAGTAACGTGTGTTCTACTACACCAATCCTTATGTCCATCTGAACTGTTTCCTGCTTCAGTTTGGTTAAGGCCTGCTTAATTTGTACTAAAGGAGCTGTTTAAAAAAAAAAAAAAAAAAGGACAAATAGTACATGTGTTAGTCTCCTGTACATGAAAAGCATTACTTTTCCAATAACTCACTCCCTTTGCTAACTGGAGAATGAACAAAAGGAGACACGATTCTACTGAGACATCATTTTTAACACACAAGACATATTAAAAATAGAAATAAGTGGTGATAATTTTGCTGCCTCCTTGACATGTTGGATCTGATAACGTGCATAAAAATGAGAATAGGTTTTCCAATTTCATATTTTTTGCACAGCAATAACGCTCACCCCTCTACCTGAGGTGGCGTTCGGTGGAGCAGGGAGCAATGAAGACACTGTCAGCAGCTGGCAGTGGAAGATCTCAGCTAAGGCAGTGTTCCATATACCCCATTCCTTTTCCTCCCACCCCCTTGCACCTCTGCAAAGCAGACACTGCTTCTTCACCCCTCCACACCACTCTTTGTGGAGCAAGGCATGTGGGGATGGGCGGGGGGCAGCACAAGCTGCAGGTTCCAGGCTCTGGAGCTTGTTCTACCCATCACCACTGTCATTGCGCAGGAAGGTATGAGGCCAGGTGATTAACTCTGTGTTGTGAGGGTGTATACAGGGTGAGATAGCTATTGCAGGTGGTTTATTGCAGTTAGGCATCAGTAATTAAATAAAGTTGCAGTCCCTGTGTTTAACTCTGTTAGGGTGTCTGTCTGATACTCTCTATGTCTGCATCACAATTCCTTTTACATTTGAAATAGAGCAGGTTTATCAGCCAAGAGACTTTAAGACAGCAAAACATTTAGGCTTATATGACTTTTAGAATTAATTTAAAATAGAAACAGTACAACCATCACAAGTACTAGAATGAATTTTTCTACCAGCTATGGGCCCAATCCTGTGAACACTTGCCACCAAACATAATGCTTACTGCCATGAGCAAACTGATGGTAGTAAGTGTTTGCAGCATCAGGCCCTACATCACCAGCAGTGGGTTAGTTATGTAGTTATTCAAATTAGAGAGCCCATGAATTTTCTGAGATTTTTATGGTAAAATTCTCAAAACACAAAATTTTCGAACCCAATGGGATTTAGACTCCTAAATGCCTAAGTCACTTTTGAAAGACTCCAAAATCACTTAGGCTCCTTTGAAAATTTTACCCCTGATGTTTTCACTTATTTAGTAACTCATTCCTGCTTTTGTTTTGTTTATTTTTCATGTCCCAGATTATTTTTCCGTAACCGAGGCCTGAATGTGCACTTGTTTCTCAGGCAATGGGAGTTTTTTTCCTGAGGAAGGCATGTACGTACCTCCATCGGTCATACTGCTTCCCTTCTCTTCCATTTCCTGCTTTACTTTTTCTAACACTTCAGTAATCTGAAATTGAAGAAATTAATATTAAGTGTGCATTATTTTTGAACTTCAATTAAAATTTTTTTTGAATAACTACATTAGTTTTACAAAAATGACTATCTGTGCTCAGCACTGTAAATAGAGTAACAATATTTCTCAACGCCAAATTACTAATCCCAAACTGGATTTTTAATGTGAAAAAGAGAACAACAATACAAGTCATGCTACATGAGTAACATTTTGGCAGTGGCCTGGGGTTACTGTTTTGAAGGGTCTCTCATCATACAGTAATAATAATAAAAGTGATGCATTTCAGCAACTGATAGAAGACAAGAACCACTATTCTCTTAGAGAATGGTTGATGGAATAGCACTCCTGTCTACATTACAACAGATTAAGGATCGCGTTTTCTGAGCTAGAAAGTGGTTTGCAAGGTGATGGTGGTTACTACAAAAACCAGGTTGGTTAAGGAATCCAGAGGGATGGTACCAGAATAAAAAGATAGACAATTAAAGTTCCTGGGATATGTACATAAAGTTCATTGGGATGTCTGTGTATAGGAGTAAGAAAAACTTCAGCACTGATACTGTATATTGAAAGGTCTTCATGTACAGTAGTATTGTGTCTGTAGCATGGATTGTGAAAAGGGAGCAATCCCGTTCGCTAATAAAGCACTTTGACCATGATATGGAAATGAATGGGTTGGAACCACTAAGCCACATTTACCTCCCTATTTCAATATGTTCAGAGAGAGGAAAACATTTTCACTACACACCTAGGGTATATTGGTATGTCCCAATGGGCCATGTTCTGATCACAGCTATACCAGTGAAAATCTATATAGCACCAAATATATCTGGCTTTACTCCAGATATGCATTAGTGTAGCTGAGATTAGAATCATGCCCAATATCCACACACTCAGTCATGCATTATTCTTTATTAGTTGCACACTAATTACCAAAGCACAAAAACATTATAAAGACTTCAAGTTCATATGGTGTTCTGTTTTTAAAAATTACTTCTGCTTTTAAGATGGAGCAGTATTAAACGCAAGGTTAAATATAATTGCACAATTAATTATTATTATTATTTTAAAAAACAGGCATAATTCTGCAGAGGTCCTACACTCAGAAGACAGATTTGTACTATGAGAGAGACAAGGTGGGTGAGGCAATATTTTTTATTGGACCAACTTGTGTTAGTGAAAGAAACACGCTTTCAAGCTCCACAGAGCTTTTAGCTCAAAAGCGTGTCTCTCTCACCAAGAGAAGCTGGATCAATAGAAGATATTACCTCATCCACCTTGTGTCTCTTAACATTTTTTAAAAAATCTTTATAAATGTTGTGATGATGGTTTCTAGTGTATTCTAGTAGTGTGATGAGATGGGGCTATAACAGAAGTTTAGTCTTCTAGTGGATAAGGTTTTTTGTAACCTTAACCTAAATAGTAAAGGTTTCAGAGTAGCAGCCGTGTTAGTCTGTATCCGCAAAAAGAACAGAGAACATGTTCTCTGTATGTATATATCTCTTCTTACTTTATGTTCCATTCTATGCATTTGATGAAGTGGGCTGTAGCCCACAAAAGCTTATGCTCAAATAAATTTGTTAGTCTCTAAGGTGCCACAACTACTCCTGTACTTTTTGCTAAATAGTAAAGTTAGTAAGGGAATGAAATTTCCATACATTTTTTTGATTTGGAGTGTTGAAACAAAAGATTGACATCTGCAATCAAAACAAATTGATATTTTGAAACAAAATGTTTTAATTTTCCACATCAACATTTTGAAATGAAACACTTGGGTTTCAAAATATTGCTTCACATAAACCAAAAAATGTCACTGAAATGGACATTTTCCATCAGAAAAATTAAAAGGGGGAGATATACCTATCTCACAGAACTGGAAGGGACCCCGAAAGGTCATTGAGTCCAGCCCCCTGCCTTTACTAGCAGGACCAAGTACTGATTTTGCCCCAGATCCCTAAGTGGCCCCCTCAGGGATTGAACTCACAACCCTGGGTTTAGCAGGTCAATGCTCAAACCACTAAGCTATCCCTCCCCCCAGGTCTTCCGACAAAAAAAAATTTATTAGAAATTTTTTGGCCCATTGTACAAAATGTTAACTTTTTAAATAAATATAAATAATAAAATTTAGGGTTTTCTCATCTTCAACGCACTTTAAAAACATTAAATCCTCAATAGCCCTAATGAGGCAGGTAAAATCTATATTTTATTTTATATATTTATATATTACTCTCCTTAGAGATGAGGAAAACTACAGGGGAAATGTTAAGTAGCTTGCCCACCTCACAGATAGAATCAGTAGCAGAGCTGGGATTAGAATTTCAGAATCTCTCTCTCAATTCTGGGCTCACAGTTCTAGACCACTTTCATGAAATTAACAAATTTCTAAACATTGATATGAAAAAGTACTTCATAAGAAAAAGTTTATTTCATAAAATGGTAAACCCCAATGTCAAATGACTTTGCACAGTGGACTATTTTAGAAGTTAGAAAACAATGCATGAAAGATTGGAGCTCTTTTCAGAATTAAGACCATAACACAAATTGTGTGAAAATATATTCTACCTCAGAAAGAGTTCTAGTCCTTTCCGTTACTCCTCCACTTCCCTGCTGGTATTTCTCTTTGGCCTGGAAGAGAGAACACTTTCTGTATTATTGACAAAACAGAAACATACGTACAGTAACTCCTCACTTAACGTTGTAGTTATGTTCGTGAAAAAAGTGACTTTAAGCAAAACGATGTTAAGCGAATCCAATTTCCCCATAAGAATTAATGTAAATAGGGGGGGTTAGGTTCCAGGGACATTTTTTTCACCAGACAAAAGACTATTTTATATATATATATATATATATATACACACATACATACATATACATATATATATACATATACATATACACACACACACACTATAAGTTTTAAACAAACAGTTTAATACTGGTACACCACGGTGATGATTGTGAAGCTTGGCTGAGGTGGTGGAGTCAAAGGGTGGAAGAGGGTGCGATATTTCCCAGGGAATGCCTTATTGCTAAATGATGAATTAGCAATTGGCTGAGCCCTCAATGGTTAACTCGTTGTTAATGTAGCCTCACACTCTACAAGGCACTATGAATGGAGGGAGGTGAGACAGCATGGCAGACAGAGACAGAAAGACACACCATGTGTGAGAGAGAGAGATGTGCATTGCCCCTTTAAGTACGCTGACCCCACTCTAAGTACACTGCCTTGTTAAGTAGATCAGCAAGCTGAGATGGAAGCTGCTGCCAGGAAGCTCCCTCCGTCCTGAGCTCTGTCATGTGTCCCCCCTGCTCTATGGAGAAGGGGTAAGCGGGGGACAGGAGCAGGGGGGAGGGGGACACCCTGACTTTAGCCCCCCTTTGCCCCCCCCTTGCACAGCAAGCAGGAGGCTCCCGGGAACAGCTCCAAGGCAGAGGGAAGGAGCAGCACATGGCAGTGGGGGGAGGGAGAGCTGAACTGCCGGCAATTGATAGCCGGCTGCCACACAGGGAACGGGGAGCTGATGGGGGGTTGCCGGTCCACCACCAGCTAGCTGCAATGTGCTGCTCTTCCTGCAAGCAGTGGACAAAGCAGGCAGCTGCCAAACTACGTTATAAGGGAGCATTGCACAACTTTAAACAAGCATGTTCTCTAGTTGATCAGCAACGTAACAACAAAACAACGTTAACCGGGACGACTTTAAGTGAGGAGTTACTGTACTGCTTAGAGAATTTATTATAATACTTGCTCTTTTAGATCCTAATTCTGGAAATCCTCATTCATGCATGCAGTGCCAATGAAATCAATGGAGTGTGAGGAAGAGTTTGCAAGATCTGGCCCACATGTCTATCATTCAAGAATCTCAAAGCACCTTAACAAATGGCAATTAAAGTTCACAACGCTCATGTGAGGGAAGTAAGTTTACAGAAGCACAGAGCGTGCAAGTGCCTTACCCAAGACCACAGTGAGTTTGTCAGAACTGGGATGGAACTCAGCAGTCCTGAACCCAGGCCCTCTTTCTCAAAAGAGGAAATGTAACGTGTCACCATTCTGGGTTTAACTGCACCTCTGCCATATTCATGTGCTGGATTCGGCCCCACAGGCAAGTTCACACAAAAGACCTGGGGGGAGGCAGGGACGAGGAGGAGGAGCTCCCTCATAACTTTAAGCCCTGTGGTTAGGGTACTCACCTGGGATGTGCGAGACCCTCAGTTTGAGTCCCATCTCTGCCTGAAGGGGTGAAAGGGTTTTAACAGGTCTGACACCCTCTGCCCTAGGTGAGTGCCCTAACTATTGCACTATGGGATGTGTGGCTGCCTCTCCTGTTGAAACTGTTGCTCTGGGTACAAATAATTAAAGAATTATTTGGGCTAGAGAAAGAGAGGGAGTACACATGATAGTGACAGCACAAGCATAATAATGACTCTGTAGCCTGGTGGTGAGAGTACTGACCTGGGATGTGGGAGAGCCAGGATCCAGTCCCCCTGCTCCAGTTACTCTAATCATTGATTGAAAGATTGAGAGCCCCCCACACCAGATTAGCCCAGAGCCCAGTGCACTCACCTAAGAGCTGGCAGATCCCTGTTTAAATCCCTTCTCCCCCCCTCAGATGGAGGGAGGGGGACTTGAACAGGGGGGTCTCCCACATCCTAGGTGAATACCCTAACCACTGAGCTAAAATTTATGAGGGAAATTCTAGTCCTCCCCTGGCTTCTTGATAAAATGGCACAGGTGCCTAACTCCAGAAGAGGGAGAATCATTAGGCACCTCTCTGTAACTTGGATTTGGGTGCCTATATTTGTATGATGGGTAGGGCTTAGCATACATCGGCATCTACCATTACTGAACTCAGGCAGCTTTCTGTCTAGTATACTAGCTTTTATGATTCACAGTCTAAGATGCCCCCTTTTCCCCCAGTCATTGCATCGGAACTCAGGCTTTGTTATCACAGCGATTTTCTAGGTGCCTAAAAGTTAGATGTGATGCTCAGTCACCACGTCCAACTCCTTTTGTGCGTCCAGGCCTTTGTCTTCTACCTACAGCCAGAGGGAGAAAGTATATGTGGACTCTGCAGGCTGCACTGGATCCTTGGGCCATACTGTAGAGAACTCAGCCCTATAAAAAGCAACAGCAATGGGTCAGTGCATTACCTCACTCAGTTGGGCTTGTGCTGTACGATATTCCTGAACCAAATGCTCCAACTGATTGTTGAGGTACTTTTCCCGACTGTTGACCTTTTCGAGGGTCCTACTGATTTCATTATGAAGTTTGTCAAGGTAACCCTAGAAAATGATATTTTGTGGGTAAGATTATACTTTATATATAATGTATGAACACTGTTAAAACGCCTCTAATTCAGAAAGGATATTGAATCATAGGAGTCTGAGATGGAAAAGAATTACTAGGACACTTGGCCTATGGCCAATGCAGGACTGCACCTATGATAATGTTTTCTAGTGTTTAGTTCAAATTCAAATTAGTTCCAGATTCAAATTTCTCAAGAAATGGTGCTTCTACCATTTCCCCTAAGATTATTCCAGTCTAATAAGTCTCACTGTCAAAGTTATTCTGATTACAGTATTTAGCTAAGTTTTCCTTTTTAAAATTCCCTCACATTATTAAGAAGTACACTCCACAGGATAGTCTTTAATAATTCTTCTCCATTTTCAGGATGTACACACTTCAAATACTTGTAGTCTGCTGTGTCCCCCATTACTTATACTTGGACAAATTATACAACTTTACTTTCGCCAATAATTTGTCCTTTGTCAATCCCACCAGCCCTCAATCATATTTGTTGCATTTCTCCATAGTGCTGTAAAACAATCCCAAGAAAACTGAATCAAACAATTAATATATATCTAATCAAAGAAGTAAGTTAAAAAATGCTGAGAGAACAGTAGAGTACTCTGCATGTACAAGACATACCCTAGTCTCTTTTAAAGCAGATTCGATTCCATCTTTGTGCTGATGCATTTGATCTACGTGGATTCTCCAATCCTAAAAATACATTAGAAAGATAATAAAATGTCTAAATTATAAATTCAGATAACAGTATAAGCATGAAAGAGCTAAAGAGGCTTGTATGCAACTCAAAGCTATTGTCCTACCTGCCCATATCCATTGAGTACTGTTGCTGTGTTAAGTTACACAGCTGCCATGTTCCATCCCTTCAGGCAACTGCTTTATGGTGAAGTAATTTATCAGACTCCTAAATGTCACACTGTGACACTCATGTCCCAAACCAAATACTGAACATGTCTGAGGCCATACTCTCTGGAGTGTATCTGATCTTCATTAAAGTACTTCTGCTAGAAAACACTGTGATGGAGCCTTCCAGGCACAAATATTGAGACTATTGATTACAACTCCACTAGCTCTGCTAGGTCTCAGGCAGAGAAAGAGAGCATAGCTAAAATGTCAAAAGACCTGCCAATGTTCAAATTGTCAGATCTTCCCTTTACGATTCACCTCCAGAGTCATCAGGAGGAGAGAGGAAGGAAATAAAAAAGCAAGACTACCTGACCCCCTTCTCTGTGAGGGCAGGGGAAAGAAAGGAGGGAAGAAAAACATACCTCCAGCTGCTAGATGACAGCAAACATACATAAACTACATATAGATTTGAGAAAAATACCTTATAAAATATTACTCCATTTTCTAAAATCCGCACACCAAACCATGGCCCAATTCTGCAAAACACTTTAAGCATGAGTAGCCGCACTGACTTCAATGAGAAAACACATGTGCTTCAGTGTTTTGCTGGATTGGTACCTATATGACATGAGACAGAAGCACAGATCACAGCTCCAGCAGTTGTTAAATCTCTGAGGCTTATTGCCTATAATCTTGCTCATGTCCAACACAATCTGTTCAGAAATTAGGAAAGGGTGGGAAAAGAAAAGATGAAATTTACACTGGCAGGTAGGTCACACGTGTCCTTTTTTTGGTCTGGTGAAAATTGGTTGTGATGTCAAATTTACAGGATTGGGTTGTTTAGAAGAAAAAAAAAAAAAAAAGTACTTCGGATTTGCATACAGTAACTCCTCACTTAAGGTTGTATTTATGTTCCTGAAAAATGCGACTTTATGCACAACGATGTTAAGCGAATCCAATTTCCCCATAAGAATTAATGTAAAAGGGGGGTGGGTGGGGGAGGGTTATGTTCCAGGGACATTTTTTTCACCAGACAAAAGACATTATATACATATACAGTATAAGTTTTAAACAAATCGTTTTATATTGTACACAGCAATGAATGATTGTGAAGCTTGGTTGAGGTGGTGGAGTAAGAGGGTGGAATATTTCCCAGGGAATGCCTTGCTGCTAAATGATGAACTAGCACTCGGCTGAGCCCTCAAGGGTTAATACCCTGTTGTTAATGTAGCCTCATACTCTACAAGGCAGCATGGACTGAGGCAGGAGGGAGGAAACACAATAGATGCAGGGCAGTAGCTGCAAACACTTCCCTGCAAAAACTGATCATGATGAGCCCACGCTATCCAGCTGGAGCGCATCACTCCCTCCTCCTAACAGCACATGAACAGCTGTATCGGTGCTGACTTTCCAAAGTGCTGGGGCTGCGTGCACGAGTGAGTGAGAGAGACGTGCATTGCCCCTTTAAGGACGCTGACCCGCCACTTCAAGTATCTTGCCCTTTTAAGCAGATCAGCCAGTTCAGACAGGAAGCAACAGCTTCCAGCAAGCTCCCTCCCTTATGTCCCTGAGCCCTGTCCCCCTCCTCTGCTTTGTGGAGAGGGAGTATGGAGGCGGGGGGGCAGGAGCAGGGGGACATCCTGATATCAGCACCCCTCTTCCCTCCTCCCCCAGCAAGCAGGAACCTCCCAGGAGCAAAGCTCCAAGGCAGAGGGCAGGGCAGGGGCAGGGCGGCAGTGGGGGGAGGGCCACCTGAACTGCTGTTGGGCAGCTGCCAAGCCACATACCTTACGGGGAATTTAGGGGAGCTGATGGGGGGTGGGGGCTGCCGGCCCCCTCTGGTTCTAATCCCAAGGAGGGGCTGCTCTTCCAGATAATCCTGCAAGCAGTGGACAAAGCAGGCAGCTGCCAAACGACGTCATAAGGGAGCATCGTGCAACTTTAAACGAGTTTGTTCCCTAATAGATCAGCAACGTAACAACGTTAACCGGGACGACATTAAGTGAGGAATTACTGTACTATTTATTTTATAACACGCTCTGTTAATAATCTGCCAATCTTCCATTGGTTCTGAGTGTGTATGCATAATTTAGAAACCTGTAGAGAGTATGAAGTGTAATGCTCTTCTTTATACTGAGTGGGAGAGGCCAGAGAGGAAAGGAGACCTGCCTCCAGTTAGGGAAGCTCTCAGAGCACTAAAGCATAGACACTGGGACAATGAATCCTCTTCCTCCTGAGTTTAACATGGGAGATAGTGCTCTGGGTTGGGAACCAGCAGATCATGCATTGTAGTCTAGACTCTTGCACTGATTGGCTTTAACAAAATTCTACACTTCACAGCTCACATTTAGCAAAGCTTCATTCCCCTACAGTAAGACATAGACCATGCTCCCCTTGACCATTTAATAAATGGGCTGAGGACCAGACAGAGGTGGCCCAAACTTAGAAAAGTTTGTAGCAGAGCTGGAACTAGAATCTACGCCTCTCATGTGGCTGACACAAAAGTACCATCCAACAATAATCCATGTGTTTGGTGTATTTCTGTAACTGTCCCAATAAAACCTTTTATTAGAAGCCAAATTAAGGGTTCAACCTGAAAAGTGTTTTCCATGTTTTAAAAAGTTTCCACTGGAATTCAATTACACATTAGCAAATGACTGAAATGCTCTGATATTAGTACAGTAGAAATTACTGTAAAATATCAGAAAAACATTAAAATAAATAATTCTCTCTCAGATCTCTTGCAGGGGACAGCAAGTTACAGGTAGTTTTGGAACATCTCACTGTAAACTATTCAGTGTTATTTGAAGACTGGGATATATAAAAATGGCAGATATTCACCATAAACTGCTTATTCAATTCATTTATACCAAAGCATACACATGCTCTTACACACCTTATTGTCAGTTCTGATTGTAACTTTCAGTTGTGGAAGAACACGTTCCACTTCCAGGTTCCACTCTGCTGCATCTGTTGTGGACTCTAAAATCTCTTCTTGTTTTGTGGATTCATTCATATCCTAAACAAACATTTCAAGGTTTCTAAATTTCAAAAGAAAACAATTGCTAGGTGATCAAGTTACAATGGCTTAAGACATTCAGAACAGGGAGAAATATTCATGCTTAGGAAAATTTACAACAATTTGATTTATATTATTTCATGATTTATTGTTGTTTCTTTGTACCTTTAAGTATTAGGATTTAAAACATCTTATCTGATTTTATTAAGTATTAAAATGAATGAATAAAGTATTACCAGTAAGATAACAGACAGGAAACTATTTTGGATCCAATTAAAAAAAATTATGTACATAGAAACAAGGTGCTATTTAAGTTCTTGGAAGTTGATTCTTCAAGATTCATATAACTTTGAGAGATTCTGAAGTTTAGAAACCTGATGTATTTGAGTCTATTAAAATAAGCTGGTCCTCTATAGTTAGTATGTTTTTGATATTTAGACTATATTAATATTGACAAAAATCAAGTGACAGCCTTTATTCATAACAAATTGTAAAACCAATGTAAATAAGTTACGGTTTAAGATGTAAAGATCTGCTATATTTTATCAGGGTGCTAATAGGTAATTACTTACTGATCTATAGGTTTGTGCCTTTAGAACATTCAGATCAATAAAGTTCTCTTCATTGTCTGTCTCTTCTTCCTTAAAAGAAAAGTTGCAAAACATTTCATTAGTAAATACTGCATTATTTTCCTTCAAAAACCTCAGCTTTTCCTGAACTAAAGCAGAAGAAATAATATTTTTCAAGTTTTTGTAAAATAACACGTAGTTTTTGAAAGTACAGCTTGTGTTTATTGAAATTCATGGAGACATGCAGTATCTTTGGGTAGCATGTTTCTTTTATAGAAGTTAGATTTAAGATGGGATTTTAAAGGGAAAATAAGGGAGCTAGGTGTCCAGTTCCCAAGACTCTTGAAAAGTCACAGCCTTAATTCATTTGTCAAATGGAAGTTACATTCCATTCAGCACAACAAGTGATACAGTATATTACATTAACACACACAAGGCAGATCTACTCCAAGGATCAGATTAGTATTGGTGTAAATGACTAAATCTACATTTCACACCAGTGCAAAATTTGGTCCTTGGGCACAATCCAGTTACTTTTAAGCTCTGCCAGGCAGGGATGGTTTTTTGACATGTATTTGTACAGCATGTAACACAGAGAGGGTCTGGTCTGTGACTGAGCACTACCATAATATAAATAATAATACTTGTGAGAACCAAAGGCTAAATTGGGGCTTTAGGATCGACCAGCTAATATTCCCCAAGGAGTCTTCACCCTCGTTACTTAGTAAAAGAAATATGATTCAGCACCAGTTTTATAAATTTTATTAAAACTATTACACATAAAATGAAGAAAGCATATCACTAAAACTAAAGTATTGACACTACTAAACTAAATTAAAAGTTAAAGTATACTGGATTGGAATTAAATCATTACATTAATACAACAAATATTATTATAATTCCAAAAAGGAATTTAAGGAGGTGGTTTTCCATTGGTTAAAAACCCCAACTAAAGAGTTTTACCATTGGCAATGAAATCAAAATGTAGAGCTGGATGAATATTTTATAACCGAAACCAAATTATTGATTAAAAAGTCTTCTAAACCACAACCTCAAAGTCAAATATAAGATTCCTCCTTAGATTTCAACTGTGTGGTTTTCCTCGCCCCAACACAGATCACACAGCCTCAACAAAATACTCTAGTGAGTGGAAATCTGACAATTCTTGACAGTTTACAGCTGACAGCTTAAGTTTCTTAGGTTTCTCAGATGCAGAACACACTTTTACTGAACACCTAGGAGGCTAAGTTTAGGATTGTTTAACATCTGGGGAACTTTCTTTCTTGTGCCTTCCCTGTGTAGATTTTATGGGTACTCATACACACATGCACCTATACAACCACACTTTCCCACCCTAAGGTTAAAGAATATAAGGCTGGGATGTCTCCCAGCTAATAAAAACAAAAGAAAAAAGAAAAATGTGATACGTAAGATAATGGGGGTTTGCAAACTCTTCAACTATTGCAGTCCTCTAGACTCTTCTGCCATAGGAGCTGGGACTGCAGTCAAAGAGCCAGATGATGTTACTACGGGGGTAGGGAGACCGGTAAAAAGGCTTGACTTCCTCTCCCTAGACTGCCTGGCCTTAGGTCTCAGGAACATAAGTCTTCCCTCAGGTGGTTTGTTGACCCAACAGGGGAGGCTTCTTTACTTTACCCTTAATTCTTTTGGCTTGTGAATTGCGCTTACTCAGCCTGGCCACACCTCCCTCCAATGCCTTTCAACAAATCAGGTGCCAGGCTAACTCATGTTTGAGTTAGGTCATGTTTAGCTAGCTTCATATTTGGGAAAAGTACTGCTTAAACCAGGAATTAAAAAAAATATTCAATGTTTGCATGCCACAGAGGCTGCATATCCATGACACCCAGAAAATCAAAAACACAGAATGGAGGCCACTTTTGAAGATGCTGACATGGCCTCATCCAGATGAAAAGATCCTGTGATGATGTCATACCACCAGTTTATGGAAAATTAGACTCAAGTCCTATAAAAATATCTGAGTGAAAAAGACCTTTAGCAACCAAACAGCCACTCAACATCCATTCATCAGCAGAAATTAAGTACACATTTGTACATCTTAAGTCCAGGTGTCACAATCTTTTGTTAACAATGCAGCCTACAATAATCTTTATATTTAGGAATTAGGCGATAGGAATTTTACAGATTAACAGAAAAAGTAACACCAAAGTAAATGAGCGTAGAACCCATTTACAACAGAAATAATTAAAATGTATAAGGTCTACCTCTGTATACACTGTTTTTCTTACAGGAGTACTACTATTAATTCAAGTCTGTGGAAAGACTTCCTTTGGAATTGGATTGGACTCAGGTTGCAAATGCTTCATTCAGGAAATATATCTTGCTCCGCAGTTTCCGTTTAGGTTTCTAGACTATTTGTGTAAATAAGGGTTGTAGGATTGGGCCCTGCATTTGTGAAGTGGTGTGTGACTTTTTATCAATAAGCCAGATCCTGAAGTCCTTGCTCAAACAAAAACTCCAATTAACATCAATAAGAGTTTGCCTCAGCAGAAACAAAGCACCTCGGGATTCAGTCCCATAGGAAATAATGTAGTTATTTCTATTCCACCATAAATGTCTATGATGCTTTACAATACCTGTACATGCAGATAAAGACAGATGCTCTGCCCTGTAAGGTTTACAGTCTAGAGCACTATGCTCTAAATTAAATTAAATTAAAATGAGAACAAGAGGAAGTAAAGAAGAGCTGACAACACAGGAAAGTCTAGAAAAAAAAAAGGATTCGGGCTTGGACAACAACAAAACAATAAAATAAAGAACACTAGAACAAAAAGAAAAGGCTCACCATTGATAAGTATAACTGGAAAAAATCATATGGACCTACCTCAATTTCTTCCTCCAGTTTATTAAGTGTCAATTCTGCATCATCTTCTGTTATTGCTTCTTCTTCTAGCTCCTCTGTTGGGTATGCTGGTCTAAAATAACATACACATTCATGGAACATTACAGCTTTAAAACCACACAATAAATGTACTTCTCAAGAACAACTATAAACAAACACAATTCTTAGGAGAGAGTTATGGATGCTGACTATGCCCAGGTATAATGAAGCACAGTGATGAGGAATTTACACAGACACAACACACTACAGACTTGACCTGAAAAAAGTTGACTAGTCTAGGCTTAGGCCTGGTCTACACTATGAGATTAGGTCGAATTTAGCCGCGTTAGGTCGATTTAAAAATGAATGCGTCCACACACCCAACCCCGTTCTGTCGACCTAAAGGGCTTTTAAAATCGACTTCTGTACTCCTCCCCGGCGAGGGGAGTAGCACTAAAATCGACTTTGCTGGGTCAAATTTGGGGTAGTGCGGATGCAAATCGACGGTATTGGCCTCTGGGAGCTATCCCAGAATGCTCCATTGTGACCGCTCTGGACAGCACTTTGAACTCCGATGCACTAGCCAGGTACAAAGGAAAATCCCCGGGAACTTTTGAATTTCATTTCCTGTTTGGTCAGCGTGGCGAACTCAGCAGCACAGGTGACCATGCAGTGCCCCCAGAATAGTAGAGCATAGAATGTTTCTACGCTCCCCCTATCATCTCCGTCCCTAAGGTTATCGCAGATTAGAAGGCAAAAAAACCGCACTCGCGATGACATGATTTCCGAGCTCATGTAGTCCTCCCGCACTGATAGGGCACAGCTTAATACATGGAGGCATTCAGTGGCAGAGGCCAGGAAAGAATTAAGTGAGCGCAGGCAGGAGGCAAGACGCAATGCTGAGGCTAATGGGTGAGCAACTGGACATGATGAAGCATCTGTTGGGGCTGCAGGAAGGCCAACAAGAGCGCAGCAGACCCCCGCTGCATCCACTGTATAACCGCCTACCCTCCTCCCCATGTTCCATATCCTCCTCAGCCAGATGCCCAAGAATGTGGGGGGGGGGGCGGGGGGGGGAGGGGCGGAGGAAGAAGAGAGGCTCCGGGCACCCAGCCACTCCACTCCAGAGGATGGCCCAAGCAACAGAAGTCTGTCACTCAAACGGTTTGATTTTTAGTGTGGCTACAATAAGCAATGTGGCCTTGCTCCCCCACCCTACCCGGGCTACCTTGTCCGTTATCTCTCTTTTCTTTTTTTTAATTAATAAAGAAAGAATGGTTTCAAAACAATAGTTACTTTATTTCGAAGTGGGGAGGGTGGTTGGCTTACAGGGAATTAAAATCAACAAAGGGGGCTGTGACAGCGTACCCCATAAAGGGGCTCACAAATGTATGTATGATATAACTGGAATAGGGTTTTGCTACATAGGCCATGTAACATATCTATGTAAAGGTTATGATCTACTGGTTATGTTCACCCTAGTTGTATGCAGGCACCATTTGTGTATTCAAAGTTATGAACATTGGCTATATAATTGCTTGATTTCTAAGTGGCCTCAGTTAGAACATTTAATCACTTCTTGGGAAAGGAATGTGCAAATTAAGTGTTCAATCAAAGAGCACTTAGACAAAAGAGCTTGGAAGACTCCAATCCACATAAGGAGTCTACCTGAGGACGTTCAAGGTAGCATGTGGGTAATGGCTGCTACCTGCAAGTCCTGAGTCATGCATGGGCATGTGACCTGCCCATGTGATTCCGAATCTCCATTTTGTGACTGGATTCTACAGAGGGTGAAGAGGGGGTCTCCACCCACAAGAGACAGTCTATTTAAACCCGTGTGAGACCCTTCCATTTTGTCTTCAGCTGGCTAAAGGAGAAGCCTCTCCACCCCCCCAGGACACTTGAAGGAAACTAAAAACTACAGGGGGTGTGAGTAACTGCTGGATCCAGGCTAAAAGAAGATTAGCCTGTAAAAGGGAACATTGTGGAACTGGTGAGGATCTTATCTATATTTAGTGTAATTAGACATAGATTTGCACATTTTATTTTATTTTGCTGGGTAACTTACTTTGTTCTGTCTGTTACTACTTGAAATCACTTAAATCCTATTTTCTGTATTTAAATACAATCACTTTCCACTTATTAATTAACTCAGAGTATGTATTAATACCTGGGGGAGCAAACAGATGTGCATATCTCTCTATCAGTGTTATAGAGGGCGAAAAATTTATGAGTTTACCCTGTACATGCTTTATACAGGGTAAAACGGATTTATTTGGGTTTAGACCCCATTGGGAATTGGGCATCTGAGTGCTAAGGGCAAGCAGACTTCTGTGAGTTGTTCTCAGGTAAACCTGCAGCTTTGAGACAGGTTATTCAGATCCTGAGTCTGTGCTGGAGCAGAAGGGTGTGTCTGGCTTCACCAAGACAGGGANTGCTGAGCTCTTCTAATCGCCCTGGTGTCTGGCTGCTCAAAATCGGACGCCAGGTGATTTGCCTAAACCTCCCACCCCGCCATAAACGTCTCCCCCTTACTCTCACAGATATTATGGAGCGCACAGCAAACAGCAATAACAATGGGAATGTTGGTTGCACTGAGGTCTGACCAACAGCACCAGTGAGCTTTTAAATGTCCAAATTCACATTCTACCACCATTCTGCACTTGCTCAGCCTATAGTTGAACTGCTCCTTACTACTGTCCAGGCTTCATGAACGGATCCCCCGAGCTCGTCACTGGAGACCAGGAGAGCAGAGTTGCAGGGGAAGTGATGGAGCCGTACACCATGCCCTGGAGGTTGCTAGGAGCCGGGCAGGGAAGACGTTCCCAGAACCCCTGGCCAAGCTACATGTCCGACAAGGATGGTTACCAGTCCTACTGCACCGTCTGCTGCCACCAGCACCCAGAAGGACCAGTACGGATCCCCCGAGCTCGTTGCTGGGGAGCAGGAGAGCAGAGTTGCAGCGGAAGCAGTGGATGACGACGGTTAGCAGTCCTACTGCATCGTCTGCTGCGAAGGCAAGGAGCTGCTGCTGTGTAGCAATGCCAGCTGCTGCAGGTGCTTCTGTGTCGAATGCTTGAAGGTCCGGGCAGGGCAAGGTACCTCGGCCAAGGCAAAAGAGCAAGAGCCCTGGAGCTGTTACATGTGTCAACCACAGAAGTGCTATGGGGTGTTACAGCGCCGACCGGACTGGAATTTACGGTTGCAAGACTTCTTCACCAGCGACAAAGGACAGGAATATGATGCACCTAAAATCTAAAAAGGCCCACACATTTCCCAGAGTCACTACCCTTGATAACAAAACGTCAATGAATGCATTGGCTACTTGGATCACAGCAGCCCCCACAGTAGACTTGCCCACAACAGCAGCGGTGACTGAGTGGGCTCCATGCTTGCCGTGGTACAGCGTCTGCACGGGTAACCCAGGAAAAAAGGTGCGAAATTATTGTCTGCTGTTGCTTTCACGGAGGGAGAGGCGACTGACGACATGTACCCAAAATCACCCGCAACAATGTTTTTGCCCCATCAGGCATTGGGAGCTTAACCCAGAATTCCAATGGGCGGCGGAGACTGCGGGAACTGTGGGATAGCTACCCACAGTGCACTGCTCCGTAAGTCGATGCTAGCCACGGTAGTGAGGACGCACTCCGCCGACTTAATGCGCTTAGTGTGGACATACACAATCGACTGTATAAATTCGATTTCTAAAAATCGACTTAATTTCATAGTGTAGACATACCCTTAGAACTCAATGCATGGATTCATTATTGTGCCAAACCTTACAGTTTCTCTGTTGTGAAGACACCTAGGGATTAGGTTCAGATTCATTTTCACTTGTGACTTAACCTTAGAAGATTCAAGCATGAGTCACTACAGATTAATTTTTGTCGCTTAGACAAAGTTTAAGTGATACGTAATAGTAAATAGTATATGTTAGCCATTAAATTCATTTCCTCTGTACCATTTCAGAGCCAAACTAAGGATTTTTTTTTTAAAAAGTGTTTTTAAACAAAATTTCACTTCTTGGAAATTCCTCTCCACTCACCTTTCTCCCAAATTTTCCTTCTGATCACAATATGTATTGAGCTTATTGTTTAATTGCATCTAGACTCTACAGTTCACCTTACTTACCATTGAAAGAGCCAGAAATTAGGTATTGAGATGTTATAACAAGGCATCAATCAATAGGTCACTACCCAAGTGTTTGACTAGCAAAAGATAATACTATACAGGAAGATAAACGAAAGCTATTAAACTAACCCAGCTAATCTAATCTAGTTAAATGAAAGAAGAGAAAAAAACAAACAAACAAACAAAAAAACACAAAAAAAACCCCACCACACAATTGTCCAAATTCAGCTCTGGTGTAACTCCACCGAACTGAGTGGTAGTGCACTAGGAATTAATTTGTCCTACTGTTACAAGCTTGACTGAACTAATCTTTTGAACCTAGTGTAACTACAAATAAAGATTTAACACTTATTTGTTCTGGCTTCATTAATATACATGAGGTCTGTCATCCTGTACAATTAGCATTTGAAAACAAGTTACACAGAGGGATTCTTATAAGTACACTATACCTTTTCCAGCTAAAGTCAGTATGTTTCAAGGCTTCTTCAGCTAAACAATCAAGAACATAACATGCTTGCTCTCCATAACCTGCCTTTAACTTTGAAGGAGGAAAATCCACGGACCTCCCCTAAAATAAAGAGATACATGATCACTGGCCAGCAATTAATAATGTTTTCTTTCAGACAGGTAACCAGATTTTCTACACTAATACCAAAGTGTTCACAGCATACGGTTCTTCTACAAATTTCTACCCACTTTTATTTAACTATTTATTTATTTAGGAAGTTTTAACAGGTTTACAAATCCTTGCCATGTAAATATCAGAGACAAAACAATAATTATAATAAGTGTGCTTTTGTTTAGAGAAACATTATTCTGTAATATAATCATCAGATCTTTCTATTCAACAGGGTATTACCACATTACAGAGTGAGCATATTTACACTACGCCGCACTGTTTCTAGTGATTTTATTAAATTATGTGAAATCACTAATTACACATATTTAACAAATGAGGCATGTCTATTGAAAAAATTGGTCAGGTGTGCTGGTTTTGTTTTTGACAGATGAACACACTGAGTATTGAATAAATCTAAATATCTATTTATCCTCTGTTTTGATGGGTACATAATTTGTGCATTAATTTTTCCATATTTCTTGAACAATTCCTCTAGAGTTGGATGCACTATTTTTCTTTTTCCAATGAGAGGCTATCAACAGCCGAGCAGCTACTAGCAGATGAGAAATTAATTCATTCCCTTTTGTGGGACCATTTCCACCAGAAAGCCGCAGGAGGGTTAAGTATCCAACAAGTTGTAATATTTGATTATAAATAACATCCCAATACTCTCTAATGACTGGACATAAAATCTCTTTCACCACAATTTCTCCAATATAGATAAAAAGATTGAATGGGGATACATTTTTAACCTGACTGGCATGAGGTACCATTCAAACAGTATCTTAAGAAATTTTCTTTTATCATGCTACAGAGTGAGACTGATAGCCTTCTTTTCCAGCTCAGATCTCATTCGTCTGGGTAATGTGTGTGTCCAGGTCCTTTTCCCAACATATCATATATATGGACGTTTTTGTTAGGAAAGTTGTCTGCAAAGACTGATGTAAAATTAGTTATGTTTATGTTTCCTAATTGGCCTGACTCCATCACTTCTATTCAACTTAGCTTTCTGTATATGACAGTTTATCTAGAAAGTTGGGACATATAATGCCACACTTGAAAGTAGTGATACCATGGGAGAGTAGGTTGGTTAAAGTTAGTTTTGATCTCTAAATAAATTAGAAAAGTTTCTTTGCTGAATAGCTGGCCAACCATATGTAGTCGATGGCTCCCCCATTCTTTAAAACTCTCTGGTTCAAGATCTGGATATTTGCAATGGGTATCATTGGTGAGGGGAAAAAATTATTTATAATTCTATCCCAAACCCATAGAATAACCGTTGCTACTTCTGAATGGAGAGAATTTATTATTATTATTTATTATCTGTGGTAGTCTAGCAATATTTACACTGCTACAATTTTCTTGTTCCATAAAGATCCTGTGTTTGGCTGAGTTTGAGCATCCCCAACCCACTACTGCTTTGAGATGGCTGGCTTGACATGAGAGAGTATTTGGAATAGCTAGGCCACTCTGTTCAGTGAATTTGTACAAAGTATCTGCACTCATTCTTGGTCTTTTCTTATTCCATATAAATACTAACATCCTTTATATTTCTGTAATCTTGAAACAAGAAATAAATCTTTGGCAAAATATTCATTTTGATTGAGTTTATTTTTCCCAAATAAGAAACTGCATACTTCCCTGAGCACTGCAGATCTTTTTTATTTGCTGAAATAGTGGTTTGACATTTAAATCATAGTGCTCTAGGTTGTTTGAGATTTGAATTCCCAGGTATTTTATAGAATTTGTTGCCCATTTGTACCCAAATATTTTCTGGAAGGACTTCAGAGTCTGGCAAATATATAGATAGCTAGCATGTCAGATGTGACAATTTCCTTTCAGTCTAGACACTTTCCCAAAGCCATGGATTTCTTTAAATACTAGTTTTAGGGAAATGTTTGGGTTAGGTAAAAATAATTTCATATCATCAGCAAATAAAGCTATTTTCTCATGTGTTCCTTCAAATTCTATTCCTGTGATAGGAACAATAATCTCTCTCCTGTTTAAACAGCTCTATGGCCAGTGCAAAAAGTAAAGAACACAATGGACACCCCTGCCTAGGCCCTCTGTGTAATTCAAACAGGGGAGATTTAGTCCTATTAACTCACACAGCGTCTTTTGGGCTTGTGTAAAGAGCATTTATCCATTTAAGGAACTGGGGGGCCAACTTCCATATAGGACAGGGCTTAGAATAGAGTGTAACTTTCCGTTTCAAAAGCGCTCTCTCTCTGTTAAGTGATAACAAAACAAATGGGGGATCTTGTTTTGATCTGGAATTACGGATTATTCCAAGGACTCATGAATAGCATCTGACATTTGTTTATCCTTAATGAGTCCAGTTTGATCTGGGTTTATATAAACTGAGAGCATGGACTGCAATCAGCTAGCTAGTATTTTTGCTAAAATATTTACATCATGATTCAGCAGTGATACATGGGCCTGTAAGAGCTGCATAAGGTAAGGTTGTTTCCAATTTTAGGGAGAACAATGATAGGAACTTCCACAACTTATGAAAGAAACTAGCAATGGCACAGAAGGTACCCCTCAAGTGACCCCCTCCCCACACACACATGCATCCTTGGGGAAAAAATCTGCAGCCATATGGTGAGGGAGAAATCAATAGCTAATGAGAGGTGGGAGTCCTGGGAGTATCTTTGAGAGGGCAACAACGGTTTTGGAGAATCAAGAGCAGCAAGGCAGCTGAATGGGCAAGGAGGCAGGTAGGGGTACATGAAATACAGGCAAGGGACCAAACGGAGTAGAAAATAGGGCATGGGAGGAGAAGCAGCAGGTTCTCACCAGCATATGGTTTGCTCATGTTCTTGTTTATAATTTTTCTGGTTATTACTGTCCTAGAGAAGGAACAGTTGCGTTATGTTACTATTTTATTTATGGAAGAACGTCCTTACCATTCCAAGGAGATGCTCCATTATTAGACGGCACTTTAAACATTTTAAAATAGAGTATTCATTATATAGTTTCTCTTTTTACAATAGGTTTTGAATAGCTATTGGTTGTGGAGTATTCTCTGGTTGCAACCCTCCTCTAGTTGCTGTCCATGGAATATCTATCCTCATCAGTTCTTTCTTTTAATTCAATTTTAATTCTTTTAATTTCTTTGTTGGAAAAACATTTCCCAATAGTTCCTGTCAACAGAGCAGTTTGTGTCTGACTTTTATTCCTTAATAGAAGAAGAGAGAACTCCAAAGTATGAGCCTAATTCTGAATCACTAACATCAATGGGAATTTTACTATTTATTTCAACAGGAGTAGGAACATTAACATTTGTACAAGGGTTTAAGAGAAAAATCTCCAGTGTGTGTATAGCAGTGTATTTCCCACGTATCTTTTGTGGCAATGGAAAAAGGAAGTCTGAATTAACCCATTTTACAGAATGCTAAACTCAAACTATTTTCATGGAACACTGGTTCCTCTTCTACTGAGGTGGAGGCCATCCAAACTGTAGCCCTCTCTCCCCTTAGAAGATTGGCTAATCTCCTGAGGGACAAACTGTCTAGTGTAGTCAGGAGGGCGTTAAACTAAAAACAAATGGGGAAGTTTAAAAAGAGGGTAGATATAAACACTCACTTAGCACAAAAAGAGAGGTTGAGAACAGGAATTTTTTCTCTTCATGTTCTTTGGTTCCTTGAAAAATTTTGAATTGCCTATACACCAATGCTAGGAGCGTAGGTAACAAATAAGAGCAATTGAAATCACTCATTTAATTATCAGAAATTTAATCTAGATGGTATTACTGAAACCTGGTGCAATGATTCACATGACTGCAATGTTAAAATCAATGGTTATTGTGATGCTGGCAGACCAGGTGCCAGCTTGTGCCATGGCCCCAGGCCTCACTGAACAGTTACAGATGCATAGCTGGAAACCAGTCTTGCTTACCTGTGTGTTGGCATTACTAAAATAGATATTAGATGTTAAATTGCTAAGGATGTGTTTAGTATTTAGACTTTATGAAATCCTGGTAGGATGCATATATCACTTATAATCTCTATGGCCCATGGTATAAAGTTATCTTGAGTATTTGCACTGTAAACCTCTATAATGGTGTAACTCACCAAACAGGAAAAGGAGCACTGATTAAGGTAAAGTGCTCATCCGTGGCCCATTGAAGGCACATGACGTATCATGTAGCATCAAAGGACAGAGACTTTCTTGATTGCATTCCATACTCCCTCCAGGAGGGAGAGACCTACACATGAACTCATCCCATCAGTTTGGATAAAAATCCCTGACAAGGAGAAACTGAATCTCTCTTTGCTGTTTGAGCTCTCACAGGGGTTGAGCTAAGAAACAAAAAGCAGAGACCCCCCCAGGGTCAACCTGGGTTAGCCCCAAAAAACATTCAATGGACAGATTATTGCATCTCTGTCACCTTTTGGAACCACAGACTGTGACTCATTTGTGCTTATATGTTGCCTGCTTTAAGCTGTAAATAACTCTCTTTTTCCTACTTAATAAATCTTTAATTAGTTGACTATAGAATTGGCTACCAGTGTTGTCTTTGGTGTGAGATCTAAGGTACAAATTGAACTGAGGTAAGCGATCTGTCTCTTGGGACTGGGAGCAACCTGAATATTTTGTGAGTTTTGGCTTAAGTGACCATTTATCATTAAGTCCAGTTCGCCTGGATGGCAAGATAGACTAGAGTGCTCAAGGGGCTGTCTGTGACTCCATGGTAAGACGGTTAGTGATCCAGGAGTTCACATTTGTTACTGGGTTGGTGAAACCTAATTACAGAGCATACCATCAGTTTGCTGTGTCTGTCCTGCTTTGACAGTCTGCTCTGAGGATGGCACTCACGGCTGTCAACCACTCCAGACAGCATGACAGTTACAATCTATTTAGGAAGGATTGATTGGGCAAAAGGGAAGGGGGAGTGGCATTCTAGGTAAAAAAAATTGCATTACCTGTTTCTGAGTCACTGATAATTTGGAAGAAAACGATAGTGAATGCAGATAAAGCATGAGATGGGGTATTAGTTGGTGTCTGCTACAGAACACCAAATCACACAAGGGAACAGAACGACCACCTTCTTACACAGCTAACTATAATGTCTTGGGGGGAAAAAAACCTATGTTATCATGGGAACTTCAATTTGAGTGACATACACTGTGCCGGTAATAGAACATCCTTGGAATTTCTAATTCAAAAAGTGTTGCATCCAACATGCAACCAAAGACAAACACTGGTAGCCAATTCTATAGTAAACTAATTAAGGATTTATTAAGTAGGAAAAAGAGAGTTATTTACAGGTTAAAGCAGGCAACATATAAGCACAAATGAGTAGCAGACCTTGTCCTGACAGATAAAGAGGAACTGCTCATAGAACTAAAAGTTAGTGGTAACTTAGGTACAAACTAACTTGATGTGTCTTTTTGACAAGATTACAAGTTTGATGGATAAAAGTCATAGCGCTGATAATATACTTAGGCTGATGTCCGCTCTGCCTCTTTGGCAACGGTGACCTTAATTTCTGTGTGTTTACAGTGAGGGACTGGAAACTGCAGGGAAATGTTTCTGGGGAACAGAGAAACTGGGGTTCACTGATTGTTACCTGCAAGGCAAGTTTTGGACTGGCAGAGTCTCGCTGAGTTTGCTGGCAAGGCAGGTAGACTGGAGTGTCAAAAGGGAGCTGAGACACAGGTTAGCAACAGCACAGCTCTCAGTTGCTGTGGCAGAGGGGTAACACAGGATATGTTTACACTGCAATAAAACAGTCCCGGCTGGTCCACGTCAGCTGACTCTGGCTTGAGGGGCTTGGGCTGTGGGACTATAAAACAGCAATGTAGACATTCAGGCTCCAGCTTGAACCCACAGTTGCTTACAGTTCTGGGTATCCTGAGGAGAGCAGCACATGTATAACAAGATCCAGTGTATGGACGCTGAAGCTAGACAAATTCAGACTGGAAAAAAGGAATAAATTTTTAACAGTGAGAGCAATTAACCATTGGAACAAATTTACCAGGAGTCATGGTGGATTCTCCATCACTGGCAATGGTTAAACCAAGATTGGAGGTTTTTCTAAAAGTTATGCTCTAGGAATTATTTTGGGGAAGTTCTATGACCTGTGTTATACAGGCAATCAGACTCACTAGATGATTATAACAGTCTCTTCTGGCCTTGGAATCTATGAAGTATTCAGAGTTTTGTGTGTGATAATAGCGGCCAAGGTTAAGAGCAAGCTTACTGTAGAATGAAGCCATTTTTGCAGTTCACTACAGGGAATTAGTGGCCCCAGACTTTATAAGCTTCATGTTAAGTTTCATGGTATGAAACTTACAAATAACAAGAGTCTGTCAAGTCTTCGGAACTGTGAGCATAGAGATTGAAGAAGCAATTACTACCATTTCTGAAGTTTATAAGCACACCTAACACCGTTGAAAACACAAAAATATGTTCAACACTTACAAATGATCGCAACTCTGAGAGTATGTTTGATATTGTTGCGTTGGGGTCATCGTATTCTTGCGGCTGTTCAAAGGGATGTCCTGCTTTAGTAATCAGCCAAGCAGCAAGAGTGCAAAACATGTAGAACTGCTCACCGGGATTAGTGGGCAATGCAAAGTAGTGCCTGTTTGAAAAGGGAAAAAAGTTAAATATGGGATTCTCTGAACCGGAGATGCCTCAGTTATAGGGCAGCACAGCATGGGAAAGCAGTTTCCTTAACAAGTCAGTTTGTGATAAGCTATTCACTTTTAGTAGCTTCCAACATAAATAAGGTCACAAAATGAGACCACCCAAGCCACTGGTATCTATCATGTATGTGACGCACATAGAAAGACTAATTTCTACAAGACTACAGGTTTTACATGCAGTTCACGTCTCCTGCCTTGACTGAATGAGCAACCAACAAGTGTGTCTTAATGATGTAGTAATTTGTAAGTTGTTTTTGGAGCCCCCTGTGGAACCAAACAGACCTCGGTCCTCCCTCTCCAGCTTGCTCAAGTAGTTTCAATTGGGCTCATGCAGTTTCAATTACTCTGAATTGAGCTAGCCTCTTACTTTTTATAAAACCCCAAATAACTCTTCTACATCACTCTCAGACCCTTAAAATACAGTGGGCTCAATTCTCTTCCCACTGACTTCTGTGAATTCAGAATCTGGCCCTATTATTCCAAAGACATCACCATCAAGTGATCACCTTCCAAGGGTCTATGCAAAATGTTCCTGCCAACAAATTGTACACGGAATAACATTAATTCGACTGATCGTGAAATGTTAGAAATCTACCAAAGGAAAAAAATGCGGTGTGAAAATAATTAGTTTCAATTCTCACGAGTGGCGACATGAAATAAAATTGATAATCTATAGAAAAACAATAAGCAAAAAAAAAATCAGTATCAAAGGGTTGTTAATCTTAATTTAAAAAAAAAAAGTCAGGAAAGAATTAATTCTAAATTTAAATATAAACCCACCTAGGAGAATACTAAACAAATAGGTAATTTTCAAATCTTACATTTCTTAAAAAGACTTCCTTACATTTATCAGGAAACCTCATTAGATGAAATATTAGACATTTGGAAGAACTGTTCATAGATGGGCCCAGGAAGAAGCCCAAAGAGGAAGAGGCAATGCAGAAGGACCCAATGCCTGGCAAGTGGAAGACACATTCTTCGTTATTATAATAAATGGGAGGCCTTTTGGGCTATGATCCAATAACTGTTATTTTAGAGGATATTACATGCAGGAGGTTGTATTTAGCTTCTGTTGAGGAGAGAAGCCATGCCATTTCTGTGGCGCCATTTCCCTGCTCCCCAACACCACATGGGATCCAAGATAGATTCCCAGAGAGGAAAAACAACTGAGACGCAACTAGCTTTGTTTATATTATTATTTACTAGAACATGCTTATTTTACAATATGCTTATTGTTACAAAAAGGGATCTAGGTTATAGTCTTAGCAGGCACAAGTGCATGTTTCAGCAAGCTACCGGTCTGTTTGTAACTGTCATGCTGGAGCGCTGTTTTGAGTTTCACTGCTGTCGGCATTGCTGCAGTGTCCCAGGCTGCTTTCATTACAAGTCCCAATGGCAGCAAAGCTCCCTGAGGATGGCTATATTTTCTTCGGCCCCTGTCTAGTCACAGTATGCTGTCTGCGGTGGGAGAGGGAGGCTGTCAATTCTACAGCTATAAAGTATGTGCACCCTAGCTCAGCATATTATTGATTTTTTGCCCAACTTTTCACCCACGCCAGGCTGGTGATGCTTGAAAACCAGGTGGTAGAAACTCCAGATGATCAGTCAGATTCTGGGGCAGGGCATACTTGTAGTGCCCACCTCTGTAACTCACTAGCCCTCTCCATTCATTGTTATGCTGTTCAGTCACCAGACTCTTTAAAAAAAAAAAAAAAAAAATCTATGAAAAGGAAGTTTTTCAATGTTACTGTAATATGCTTTGTTCTTAAATTGTTTTGGTTATAACGTAGGACAAGTCCAAGCTTTATAAAAAGGTTTTATTAGAGAATCTGAATCCATATGAAACTATATCCATATTAAAGCTCTACTGCCTACACAAAATATAACTGTGGAAAACATTCCTAGGGCTTCCAATTTTAGGTTTTAACTAAGGCTGTCAAGCGATTTAAAAAAATTAATTGCGATTAATCGCACGATTAAACAATAATAGAACAACATGTATTTAAATATTTTTGGATGGTTTCTACATTTTTAAATATATTGATTTCAATTACAAATACAAAGTGTACAGTGCTCACTTTATATTTATTTTTATTACAAATATTTGCACTGTAAAAAACAAAATAGTATTTTTCAGTTCACCTAAGTACAGTAGTGCCATCTCTTTATCATGAAAATTGAACTTAAAAATGTAGAATTATGTACAAAAAATAACTGCATTCAAAAATAAAACCATGTAAAACTGTAGAACCTACGAGTCCACTCAGTCTTATTTCTCGTTCAGCCAATCGCTCAGACAAACAAGTTTTTTTAAATTTGCAGGAGATAATGCTGCCTGCTTCTTGTTCACAATGTCACTGAAAGTGAGAACAGGCACTGTTCGCATGGCACTGTTGCAGCCGGCGTCGCAAGGTATTTACATGCTAGATGTGCTAAAGATTCATATGTCCCTTCATGCTTCGTCCACCATTCCACAGGACACGCGTCCATGCTGATGACAGGTTCTGCTGGATAACAATCCAAAGCAATGAGGACCGATGCATGTTCATTTTCATAATCTGAGTCAGATACTACCAACAGAAGGTTGATTTTCTTTTTTGGTGGTTCGGGTTCTGTAGTTTCCGCATTGGAGTGGTGCTCTTTTAAGGCTTCCGAAAGCATGCTCCACACCTCATCCCTCTCAGATTTTGGAAGGCACTTCAGATTCTTAAACCTTGGGTTGAATGCTGTAGCTATCTCACATTGGTACCTGCTTTGTGTTTTGTCAAATCTGCAGTGAAAGTGTTCTTAAAATGAACATGTGCTGAGTCATCTGAGACTACTATAACATGAAATATATTGCAGAATTTGGGTAAAACCGAGCCGGAGATATACAATTCTCCCCCAGGGAGTTCGGTCACAAATTTAATTAACGCATAATTTTTTTAACGAGCATCACCAGCATGGAAGCATGTCCTCTGGAATGGCGGCTGAAGCATGAAGGGGCATACGAATGTTTAGCATATCTGGCAACGCTGGCTACAAAAGTCCCATGCCAATGCCTGTTCTCACTTTCTGATGACATTGTAAATAAGAAGTAGGCAGCCTTATCTCCCGTAAATGTAAACAAACTTGTTTGTCTTAGCGATTGGCTGAACAAGTAGGAGTGAGTGGATTTGTAGCCTCTAAAGTTTTGCATTGATTTGTTTTTGAGTGCAGTTATGTAACAAAATTTTTTTCTATATTTGTATGTTGCACTTTCACGATAAAGAGATTCACCTCATACAAGTACTGTAGTGCAACTGAAAAAATACTATTTATTATCATTTTTATAGTGCAAATATTTGTAATAAAAATAATAATAAAAAGCGAGCAGTGTATACTTTGTGTTGTAACTGAAATCTGTATATTTGAAAGTGTAGAAAAACATCCAAAATACTTAATAAATTTCAATTGGTATTCTATAGATTAACAGTGCAATTAAAACGGCGATTAATTGCAATTTATTTTTATTAATCGCGATTAATTTTTTGGAGTTAAACCTGTGAGTTAGAATCATAGAAGATTAGGGTTGGAAGGGACCTCAGGAGGTCATCTAATCCAACCCCCTGCTCAAAGCAGGACCTAATCCCAACTAAATCATCCCAGCCAGGGCTTTGTCAAGCCTGACCTTAAAAACCTCTAAGGAAGGAGATTCCACCACCTCCCTAGGCAACCCATTCCAGTGCTTCACCACCCTCCTAGTGAAAAAGTTTTTCCTAATATCCAATCTAAACCTCCCCCACTGCAACTTGAGACCATTACTCCTCGTTCTGTCATCTGGTACCACTGAGAACAGTCTAGATCCATCCTCTTTGGAACCCCCTTTCAGGTAGTTGAAAGCAGCTATCAAATCCCCCCTCATTCTTCTCTTCTGCAGACTAAACAATCCCAGTTCCCTCAGCCTCTCCTCATAACTCATGTGCTCCAGCCCCCTAATCATTTTTGTTGCCCTCCGCTGGACTCTTTCCAATTTTTCCACATCCTTCTTGTAGTGTGGGGCCCAAAACTGGACACAGTACTCCAGGTGAGGCCTCACCAATGTCGAATAGAGGGGAACGATCACGTCCCTCGATCTGCTGGCAATGCCCCTACTTATACAGCCCAAAATGCCGTTAGCCTTCTTGGCAACAAGGGCACACTGTTGACTCATATCCAGCTTCTCGTCCACCGTAACCCCTAGGTCCTTTTCTGCAGAACTGCTGCCTAGCCACTCGGTCCCTAGTCTGTAACAGTGCATGGGATTCTTCCGTCCTAAGTGCAGGACTCTGCACTTGTCCTTGTTGAACCTCATCAGGTTTCTTTTGGCCCAATCCTCTAATTTGTCTAGGTCCCTCTGTATCCTATCCCTACCCTCCAGCGTATCTACCACTCCTCCCAGTTTAGTGTCATCTGCAAATTTGCTGAGAGTGCAGTCCACGCCATCCTCCAGATCATTAATGAAGATATTGAACAAAACCGGCCCCAGGACCGACCCTTGGGGCACTCCACTTGAAACCGGCTGCCAACTAGACATGGAGCCGTTGATCACTACCCGTTGAGCCCGACGATCTAGCCAGCTTTCTATCCACCTTATAGTCCATTCATCCAGCCCATACTTCTTTAACTTGCCGGCAAGAATACTGTGGGAGACCGTATCAAAAGCTTTGCTAAAGTCAAGGAATAACACATCCACTGCTTTCCCCTCATCCACAGACCCAGTTATCTCCTCATAGAAGGCAATTAGGTTAGTCAGGCATGACTTGCCCTTGGTGAATCCATGCTGACTGTTCCTGATCACTTTCCTCTCCTCTAAGTGCTTCAGAATTGATTCCTTGAGGACCTGCTCCATGATTTTTCCAGGGACTGAGGTGAGGCTGACTGGCCTGTAGTTCCCCGGATCCTCCTTCTTCCCTTTTTTAAAGATGGGCACTACATTAGCCTTTTTCCAGTCATCCGGGACCTCCCCCGATCGCCATGAGTTTTCAAAGATAATGGCCAATGGCTCTGCAATCACATCCGCCAACTCCTTTAGCACCCTCGGATGCAGCGCATCCGGCCCCATGGACTTGTGCTCGTCCAGTTTTTCTAAATAGTCCCGAACCACTTCTTTCTCCACAGAGGGCTGGTCACCTTCTCCCCATACTGTGCTGCCCAGTGCAGCAGTCTGGGAGTTAACTGCGATTAATTGACAGCACTAGTTTTAACTGATAAGACGCCCTCCAATACAAAAACAAAAAAAACCCCTGCATTGTTTATTCAAATACCACCACAAAATCACCAGAAATGGTTACTCAATTCGTGCTGACTTCACCCCTTTCCCAGTGCAGTATGTTTATACAAGCAACCAAAGCCCTCAACATACTGCAAAGCCCACATAAAATAGAGCAGTGGCACATAAAATCCAAGGCCCATAACAGTTTACTAGCATCACACACCCTCATCTACATCACCACATGAACCTAGGATGAGGTTACAGAAGGCATGTCTGATATCCTTTGCCTGTCTGGATCCAGCCCCAGTAATGACAGGTGCACTTTCTGGTTGCCTGTACTGGGCCTGCAAACCAGCAGCATTTTCAGTCCACTCCAAGCAAAAATGCTCTCCTCATGCCTCACAGGTGTTGTGCAGTGTGTAGCATGCCACAATGATATTGGCAACACTGGGAAGGCAGCACAGTCTTTCCCTGAGTCTGCCAAATGTGCACTCCATCCTCATCCTACAATCACTAAGCCTGAAACTGAACCTTCTTTTGCCAGGGCTTCTGAAGTCAGGGTATGGTTTAATGAGCCATGTCAGGAAAGGGTATAAGCGGGATCCCCTAAAATTAGTGGGCACAGAGACCCTATTACTTGGAGGTACTAGTGTATGCTTGTCCAAAAAGGTAAACACCAGCTCTCCTCAGCACTCTGGCATAATGCACCTTGCCAGTACACCCCATGCTGGTGTCCATGAACCTGCCCCTGTGGTTGACCAAGGCCTGCATAACTAGGAAGTAGTGCCCTTTGTGGCTAACATTCTCTTGCTCCTTGCAAATAACAAACTATGGGCATATGACTACCATCAATGGCCCCAGTGAAGTTTGGAAAGCCCCTTCCCTCAAAGCCAGCAATTATTTCAGGAACATTAGGGCTGTGATTAACCCAAAGCTGGTGGGTATAATTAATCACCTCACAACTATGAATGGTATGGAGAAAATGAATAGGAAAGTGTAATTTCCATATTCACGTAACACAAGAACCAGGGGTTACTCAATGAAATTAACAGGCAACATGTTTGTTTTAAACATAAGGAAGTACTTCTTTATACAACACACACCAACCTGTGGAACTCGTTGCCTGGGGATGTTGTGACGGCCAAAAGTACAACTGGGTTCAAAAAAGAATTATGTAAGTTCATGGAGGACAGGTCCATAAATGGTTATTAGACAAGACAGTCAGGGACACAATGCCGTGCGCTGGGTGTTGCTAAACCTCCAACTGCCAGAAGCTGGGACTGGATGACTTGATAATTGCCCTATTCTGTTCATTCCCTCTGAAGCATCTGACACCATCCTCTGTCAGAAGACAGGATACTCGGCTAGATGGACCATTGGTCTGAGCCAGTATGGCTATTTTTATAACCACAATCCACACAAATTGCCAATACCAAACTGGTTAGCCACAGACCTGTAGCAGTGGGGAGTAGCCAGCTGCTAGATGGCAATAGCTACCCATTTCTTCAATTATACGGCCTCACTCATATGCATATCCTCGCACTGGAAGGTCAGGGAAAGCTTCTCACACAGCTCCATGAAAGTCTACTTCTTCATGTAAAGGTTCTGGAGCCACTGATGGTCATCCCAGGTCTGCATGACAATGTGATTCCACCAGTCTGGGCTAGATTTTTATTTATTTTTATATAAAAAGAAATGGAGAATCTCATATTTCCCATGACTCCAACAGCTGGGGCTTTAAAGAACACACCAATTTTCATGGGACTTGTGACAAAATCATGAGAGTTGACAACACTGCAGTCTGCCAATGTACAACAAGCTGTAAGATTGAGACCTCAGACTGTAAACTCTTCAGGGCAGGAACTGGCACATCCTCTTAGATGCAAGTACTTCACACAACAGTAGGGGGCTCTGATCCCATTGGGAGCCTTTGGGCACTAATACAGTATGAGTAATAATTTCACTAGTTCTCCAGTCTCTGTACAGTTATCCAAGGCAGATGAAACCTGAATATATCATAATACTTATTTTTAAAAATAGACACAAACTTAAAAAAAAAAAAAAAAAAAGATTTTTGGGAAGTTAATAAACTTGACAAGAGTTAGGGCTTGTCTACACTAGCACTTTTGTTGGTAAAACTTTTGTCAGTAAGGGGTGTAAAAAGGCGCTCAGTTGGCAGGAGACACAGCTATTGCCGCTCGTTGGGGGGGGGGGGGGGGGTTAATTATGCCCGTGGGGGGGCCCTCTCCTGCTGGCATAGAGCAGCTACACAGGAGACCTTACAGTGGCACAGCTGCAACAGTTCAGCTGTGACGCCATAAGGTCCGTAGCGTAGACATAATTTTACAGTGTTGCAGCTCTGTAAAAGATAGTGAAGATGCTACCCATGACAACGGGAAAGCATAGCAAGATCAATATAACTATGTGCTCAGGGGTGTGGATTTTCCACACCACTGAGCGATGTAGTTCTACCAACTTACGTTTGTAGCGTAGACCAGGGCATAACTAGGCAGCCTGTGTACTGCAACCAGTGCCAATCCTGCTAACGAATATCTTACCCTTTCTTTCTGAACCGTTCTCTCCACCTCATGCTTATGTTGTCAGCTCTTTGGGAAAGGGACCATCTTTCTTTTCCTGGGCTGTGCAGGGCCTGGCACAACAGGGTCCTGGTCCACGACAAACCCCCACTCCCGTCCAAGAAGCGAGCAGCAAACCACCCCTACCCTCACCGGGGATGTGTGTGTCGGGGGGGGGGAGGGCTGCTGCCAAGAGGCCCCCGTACATCCCCGTGCCCCACGCACCCAGACTGTGCTGGGGTCAGACCCAGCTGCCCCCGTGCCCAGCACGGAGAGGAGGGTGAGAGACAACCAGCCCCACCCCCGCCGGGAGAGCAGAGCCCGTCCCAGTGCTGAGCTGTGATCCCCGCGGCGGGGGCTGCCCCTCCCATCCCGGGGGCACCGTTCCCCGCCCCTGTGTGTGGGTGGGGCGGGGGAAATATTCTACGCAGCCCCTGCCCGTCACGGGTGAAAACGGTCCCAGGTCATAGGGCGCGAGCCGGCAGCGGGGCCAGAGGTCACCGGCCGGGTCAGGGGTCACCTGGACAGAGGCCGCAGGTGGTGGCGCCGCAGCGCCTCCTCCTCGTAGTTCAGCAGCTTCAGCTTCTCCAGCAGATCCTCCATCATCGCAAACATGTGATAGGCCGCGCCCGGGCCCCGCTCCGCCGCCTCCAGCTCCTCCGCGCCGCGGCGGGCGCCGCTTGGGGCCTCCTCCGCCATCAGCCCGCAGCCCTCAGCCCCCCGCCGCAGAATCAGACCCGCAGCCCAGGCGCGTCACCGGGGAAACAAACTCCACCCCCTGTCCTCACCCCCCGCCAGCGTTCCACCAATCATCTCTTCGCCAAGCCTCTCCCAGCCGCTCCCTCTACTCTGAGACACCAATCATTTCCCCGATGTGGCTCATACGTTCCACCAATCAACTGCCCAGACTCTGGCCCAGTTCCCCGCTCTCTCATCCAATCACCTCTCAGAGCCCCGCCCCCTCATCAGAAGCGTCTTAGAGTGTAACGGGCTTGATTCTGTGCTACGCATTTTGTGTGGGTCACTTCCGCTTGCGGACTGTAAAGGAAAACCATAGAGACTGGGCAGCATGGATACGTTGCCGAGCAGTCACTGCCCTGTCTTCCGGTGGGGGGAGAAGAGGCTTTGCTACTTCTCCCTCGCCGCCCGCTGATTGGCTGAGCGCAAAAAGGGGCGGGAGGAGCCGAAGGAGCGCCCAAAGGGCGGGGCTGAGTGCCAGAGCTGAGAGCTGATTGGAGGAACGACCAGAGTGCCGTCCCCTCCCCTACTCCTTCTTCGCAACCTGCGCGCGGTGGGGCAAAGCGGCGGGGTTGTTGGCCCACGGTTGGGAGCTGGCGGGGGACCCCCTGCAACCGCCCCGCCCACACAAGGAGGAGCGGGCGGGAGCCCCCCTTCACCCACCCACACGCCGTCCCTGCTGCCCGCCCTCCGGGGAGGGCGCCTCGGACGCGCTGCCCCGCCCCGCAGCAGGGCTGCCCCTTGGCTTCAGGGCAGAGGTGCCTGTGGCTGAGCCCGAGCTGCGCCCTGGTGACGCCCGTGACTGGCTAGGTTTGGCGGCAGCTCGCGCTCTTGCTGTCTCTGTGGCACATTGAGCTAGTTCCCCAGACCCGAGTGAGAGCGGGGGGTAAAGCTCTGTCTCGCTCGCCAGCAGCAAGTGGGTCCAATCCAAGATCTTACCTCGCGCTGCCTGTCTCTCTCTCGGGGCTATGGCGGGGTCTCGGGGTGTGAAAGCTCCACGCCTGTTGTTCTTTGGGGGGTGGGCAGAAGGGTAAGTCTAGGGATTTGGGAAGAGGGATGGTTTCCACTTGCTACTGAGGATAAACTTGGCCCAAGCTTGTCCGTTTCCCATGGTCAGTCTCACCTGGCTTTTAGAGGATAAAATTCATGAAAGACACACACCCAGCTGCATACAAGGGCACTACCAAATACCTACTGGGAACAGATTTCGCCTGTCCCCCATATCTTTCAGGTGCAGTAAATGCATTAAGTAATTGTAAGAGCAACACACCTTTCAGCCCTCATGTCTTTTGGTTGAATAGACTTTTGACCTCCAAGGAATGTTACTTACCCCACCCACCTCTTTCTATAGAGAGGCATAGTTCAGTTTTGACCAGCTGACTATGTGGCAGCACTGATTTCATTTACTGTGAGTACCATTTTTGCAATTTAGACCAAATGCTTAACAAAAAAACAAATATGATTAACTGCTGTTAAAGATGGGGAAATGTGAGTTGTGCTATTTTAAGAATGGATTTGTTTGGTCAGTAATTTAACTATGTTTGACTTATTAAAAGGTACTTTCAAAACTAAAATGCCATAATTATCCTATTGTCATTTTTATTCCTTTAATACATTTGTTCATAGGTTTCTTACTACTTAGTCTGTTGCCTGACCTCAGGCTCACAGTTCTTTCTCTGTCTAAATTTCAACAACAAATCTGATTTTTTTTATTTACTACTATTAAGTTTGACTTGCTAACAACTTTTCAAAACTAATGTGAATTCAAATATCTGACAGTAAGAGTATATGCAGTGTGGTTGTAACTCTGTCGGTCCTATTCTTAATATATAGTCTTAATGGAGAGACAAGGTGGATGAGGTAATATCTTTTATGGGACCAGCTTCTGGTTTTTTGGTTTTCATTTCAGATGGCTAAATTTGGTATCTTCCACTGTTCTATGCAGTGTAGTTGTAGCCGTGTCTGTCACAGGATAGTAGAGGGACAAGGTGGTTGAGGTCCAATAAGAGATTACCTCACCCTCTTTGTCTCTCCATTAAGAATATACTCACAACAAAATGTTTAGAAGCTCTAACAATTTGAATAATATTACACTAGATCAAACATGGCTTGGTTCTCTAGATCAGTCTCAGACTTGGTAAAAATCAGTGGATATACTAGCTATCTTTTATTTGTGCTAAATGGAGGGAGCAGTTAAATGCCCCTTTGTGTAGTGATAGCTGAAGGAAGAGGACACTAGCACACAGGGCAAGGTGCCACAGGGCAAGCCCAATCAGAAGCTAAGCCATGTAGATAGAAGGGTTTACCCGGGGACTGACTGGAAAAGCAGAGACTGAGGGATTGATTGGTTGCATTTTTGTATGTTTGAGAGAAAGAGAGCGAGCTTTTTTGGGGCACAGGACTCACTAGAGAGGCAGGCTCAGATTTCTGAGTATGGAAAACACCTCCTGTTTAACTGGCACAGTTCAGGGCATCAGCACCTGTACTGCCCCTGTGTGGTCCAGCAAGGGCACCTGCTCAAGGCTTCTGGCTTCCCAGCTGTTGCTGCTGTTGGGGGGAGAGATGAATCTTTTTCTGACGGGTATTTCCATGCTGAACAGTTTCCTGGCTATACGGCAACCTCCCCAGCATCAGCCAGACTACCTAAGCAGGCTTACTTAATTTCTCTCCTCATAGATGTACACAGTGTAATTGCCACAGTTAAGTTACCACACAGCTCTTTATAGCAAGCACATTTATTCTCAAGGTGAAAGCATTTAAAAAACATTAAAAACAAAAGAATCTATACACATGCTAATATGCTTATCAGAGATCACCCCATCACTCCTGTAAGGGCTCTGGTTGGTGATTAGTCCTTCAAACCCCACATAGGGGTCTCTCCTGTAGTCATAAAATCATCACAGCTTCAACTCAGAACCAGCACATTCACTCTTGTGTGGCCTCAGTAGGCTAAAGCCATTCCAACCCTTTCCTAAGGAACAGGGCCCTCTATGGACTGGAGATCCTGCCTGTTTGCTGGATCAGATAGAAGACCTTGAGTCAGTTTAAACTGAGGTTATTTATCCCAAAATCCTTTGTCTATTGGTCCCTGGAGAATCCAGTTTCAACCAGTATATGCAAGCCTCTCTCTAGGCGGTGGTAGCTACACATCAATATCATGGCAAATTCCAAAGGAACGTAGCTTCCTTTCACATTGAAAGCCAGCCAGATTGATCTCTAGCTCAGTCTTTAAGACAGTCTGACTGGATGTTCGGTCTTTCTGTCATTGGTGATCTTACTGCGCCACCAAAGCTTTTGCTGACCACCTGATTACTGACTATGTAGTGGCATTCCTTAGTAAATGCACTCTGTAATTTGTTGGTCTTCCATCCTAATAATGTCCATACAAAGAAAGCCACTGAAATTGAACTACTGCTGATGGAGGGAGTTGTTGGGTTCAGCTACCAATACCCTCATTGCTGAGGTTGTCTTGCACTTAATATGGAGCAGCTGGTGAAGACAAAGAATCAAAAATGTCAGTCTGCCATGCTTCATCCTTCCTCACTGCCCACAATACAGTTGGTATAACCATGGTTCTGTAGAGCCGCAGCTTTGTAGTAATCTTGGTGGCCCAACATCTCCACGGATGCCGCCGAAGGGCCTGACACACATGGTTGCTGCTGTAAGAGCACCCCTATCTTTTGAGCATCCTCCAGCACTGACTGTTGCTTCCCAAGTACAGTATTTGACAGTCGCTACCTGCTTGATATCATGTCTGCACAGGTTAATACTGCACTGGTAGTAATCTGGAGCTGAAGGCTACTTGATGGTAATAGCCAGTGACTTAGTTGTATCTGGATTAATAACCAGACCAACGTGTGCTGCGTATTGCCTGACCAGATTGGCCATTAGCTGCAGCAATTCACCAAACTGAGCCAACAAGAAATAAAAATGGAAAGAGAATGGTGAGGGGAAGAAGGTGCCCCTGACACGAGGGGAGGGGAGGCCACACAGACACACTGCCATGGTGGAAGGTGGAAAAGAGGGAGCATAGAGAGCCCCTGAAATAGAGGGAAAGTGGGCATGCAGTTCAGTGTTCATTGTTATCAATTCTACTCCATATCATATGAATCATGGATATGAGTTCCAGGTTTTAAAGTCTAGCTGACATTTAAGTTTTGCTGCTATTCTGGCAAAACCCTCTTAAGTGTAGATGCAGTTTATACCTCCAAAAAAAGTGCTTTTGCTGGTATAGTTTAGTTTATGCTACTTTGGCAAGCAAGATAAAATATAGTGGCAAAAGCCCTTTTATGCCAGTGTAACTGCTTCTACTAGGGCTTTTGCTGGTTTAGAAATGTAAAACACACAAAATCACACCCTTAACCAACATTGCTATACTAGCAAAAGTTTCTAGCACAGACCTGGCTTCATTCTAGGACAGGGGTGATCAAACTACAGCCTGGGGGCTGCATCCAGCCCTCCAGAGGTTTTAATCCGGCCCTCAAGCTCCCGCCGGGGAGTGGAGTCCGGGGCTTGCCCCGCTCTGGCACTCCAGCCAGGGAGTGGGGTGGGGGGTTTGCCCCACTCCACTTGGCTCCCAGAAGCAGTGGCATGCCCCCTCTCCGGCTCCTACACGTAGGGGCAGCCAAGGGCTCTGCATGCTGCCCCCGCAGCGCCCATTGGCCGGGAACCATGGCCCATGGGAGCTGCAGGGGCGGCGCCTGCGGACAGGGTGGCATGAAGATCCACCTGGCCGTGCCGCCGTGTAGAAGCCAGAGCAGGGACATGCCGCTGCTTCTTGGAGCTGCTTGAGGTAAGCGCCGCCGAGAGCCTGCACCCCTGAGCCCCTCCTGCACACCAACCCTCTGCCCCAGCCCTGATCCCCCTCCCTCCCTCTGAGTCCCTCGGTCCCAGCCCAGATCACCCTCCTGTACCCCCAACTCCTAATCCCCAGCCAGAGCCCTCACCCACCCTGCACCCCACCCCCAATTTCCCCATGAGCAGTCATGGCCTGCATACAATTTCCGTACCCAGTTATGGCCCTTGGGCTAAAAAGTGTGCCCATCCCTGTTCTAGGATGACCAGATGTCCCATTTTTATATGGACAGTCCTGATATTTGTCGTCTATTACTCCCCACCCCCCGTCTTGATTTTTCACACTTGCTGTCTGGTCACCCTACTTCTTTCTGACTTTTAAACCACTTCTGCCTTTTTATTAAAGAAAAAATTTTAGTGTTGGCATATACTTCTTTATGAAAAAAATCAGTTCCCAGTTAAGTAAAGTGCCCCCAAGAGGAATGGTGCCAGAAGAAATTGCACAAAGAGAACATATTACAGGATCCCAGAAGACTTCTGAACTTTTGGCTATTTCTGCTGAGTTGCTACATACATGCTGGTTTCTGATAATTTCTGAAGTAACCTATATAAGGATCCACCACTGTAAACTGAAATTACTGAGTTCTGGAACACACAGCAGCATCATGTTGCCCCCTTTCAGTGCTGGTTTCTGAAAGACAGAGACAGCATACAAGATAAGGGGCTTCTAACATGTAAAATGCATCCTGGATTTGATCTATCGCAATTAGAGATGGAAAACATCTAGGGTTTGGCCTCCTTGAGCTAATGCAGGGATTTAACAATTTATAGACTGTAGTCATGTGTTCATTTTTGTGCAACAAAAGTCATCTGGACTAATATGCTGCTTTGGCTACCTGCAGCTTTCCAAGTTAATACTTCTACCAATAAGGAAGTAAAGCTAAGAGCTTTAATTCTTGTAAGCACTTACACATACTTTAAATCAGCTGTTGCCAGGTTACAATCATAAAGAGAGAGTAAACAGTCATCTGAAATGCTGTATGCTAAGGAATAAACCAGACAAGTTTTATAGGGTCAAAATCTGCTTTCATTTTCACTGGTAAAAATAGAGTTACTCCACTAGGAGTGTCACAGATAAACTATCTGTTTCATCTTGTATTTAGTGGTGGTGCGTGTAGTACCTTTCCCAGACCTGAAGAAGAGCTCCGTGTGGGTCAAAAGCTTGTCTCTCTCACCAACAGAAGTGGAGCCAATAAAATATATTCCCTCATCCACCTTCTCTCTCTAATATCCAGGGACCGATCCAGTGGTGGATCCTTATACAGCGACACTGCACGAGCAACAAAATGGCAGATGAAATTCAACAGTGATAAATGCAAGTAATGCATCTTGGAAAACAACTACACATATATAATGATGGGTTTAAAATTAGCTGTTACCACTCAAGAAAAAGATCTTGGGGTCATCATGAACAGTTTTCTGAAAACTTCAGCTCAATGCACAGCAGCAGTCAAAAAGGTTAATGGTATGTTAGGAACTATTAGGAAAGGGATAGAAAATAAGACAGAAAATATCACGATGTCACTAATCCATGGTGTCCCCACAGCTTGAATACTGTGTCCAGTTCTGGTCACTCATCTCAAAAAAGGATACAGTGGAAGTGGAAAAAGTTCAGAAAAGAGCAACAAAGATGAGTAAGGGTACGGAATAGCTTGAATATGAGAGACTAAAAATATAAGGGCTGTTCAACTCAGAAAAGAGATGATTAAGGGAGAATATGATAGAGATCCATAAAATCATGAATGGTGTGGAAAAAGAGAATCAAAACCAGGGGTCACTGATGAAATTAATAGGCAGCAAGTTTAATACAAACAAGAGGAAATAGGTTTGCACACAATGCAGAATTAAGCTATAGAACTCATTGCTATGGGATGTAGTGATGACCAAATGTATAACTGGGTTCAGAAGAGAACTGGTTAGGTCCATCAATGCCTGTTAACCAAGATGGTCAAGGAGGACGTCTGTGGATACGTATACTGGGAGGACATATTACTCCACACACTCCAGTCAGTTCAGTTCCCTGGGCTACATGGCCACAATTTCACACCTGCCCTCTAAGATCCAATTTAGCTGTGAGTGCCATAGTTTTGATAAGGCGTGAGTTATTGTGTTTTAATAGCTCTATAAAGAGTCGTACTGGCTTCATGCTAGGTTATTTTCAGGTGTTTATCATGGGCAGCCAGTGAGCTGACTGTTGGGGGGAGGCTAGTCCCCAGCCCCATCCCTTCTGCCCTCCCTCCTCCGCAGTAGCCCAGAGCACCCCCACTGTGGCCTCTGGCCCCAGCGCCGGGTGGCTGGGCCGTGCAGCCGCAGCACGCCAGCCCCGGTCCGAGGGCTGGGTGGGCAGCGCGGCCCCAGCGCCAGCTGCCCTGAGTCCCCTTGGCAGGCCGGCCAGCCAGTCTGGGCCAGGGCAGAGCACCGGGACCGCACCAGGCTGTCTGGGGAGGCGCAGCTTCCCCCATCAATGATACCCACCTCCCATGGTGTTTACCCTCTTTACCAGGTTATTCAAGTGTCTTTCCTAAAGGCAACTCACTCCCCCTCCTTTTCCTGTAGTGATAACATAGTTTTACGCACTGTCAGAAATGGCAGTCACAATCCCTCCAGCAGGGTCATCGATATACTTTGTATCTAGACTACAGCTGTTTACTCCAACCTACGGTAATTACCTCTATTTTATCTGGACTGGGTATTAAACTATCCCTTATCCAAGCGCTACACATCCTGGGTCATTCATGCAACTGCCACGAGGATGGGGGGGTCAGATAAGAAGAAAGATTAGAATTGGGAAGCTGAGAGATATGGCTGGACGTATTTAATATCTCCCTTGTCCTAGCCACCCCAGAGACATTTGCCTTATCATATAGATAAAATTGTAATTTACCTTCTAGGGCGTATGTATAGTATGGTTTTCCACTGGATAGAATTTGAAACCTACAGGGGTGTAGCAGGACGGGACACTCACTGCCGTAGCGCCTCCTGCCAGTCAGTCCGGGAATTAGCTCATCCAGCTCAGGAGCGCCCTCCTCTGGTCGGTTTCTCCCCTGCCCTTACCTGCCCCTCTGCAGTCCCTTTATCTTCACCAGCTCAGACTCCGCATCCCTCCCAGACACCGGTGCCCCTTACCTTGGGTTGCTGCCCCATGGCAGTATCCCCACACTCTGGGTCTCCCCTCCCAGGGGAACCCCAAACCCCTATACCCACCTTACCTCAGTGGCTACTGCCAGTCATCATCTAGCCCCTTCTCTCAGGGGCAAACGGCAGTCTGAAATGACCACTCATCACTGGCAAGGGGGTTGGACCTGCTGCCTTTTCTTGCCCTGTCTGCCTCCCTGCAGCCCTAGTACCTCCTCAAGCCTTCACTCAGGTGGAGCTGCAAATAGTCAATCAGCCTAGGCTCTGGTTCAGAGCAGGGCAGGAAACAAAGTCACTCAGCTCCAACCTTGTACTCAGGTGGGGCTGCAAACAAAGTCAGGTAACTCAGGCTTTCCTTCAGCTAGCCTGAGGGAGGGGGAAACTGCTACCCACCGCTTGGGTGGCAGGGGAGACGCAGGCCCTCCCGCTCCACTGCATCCCAGCCCAGGGCCCTAAGGGTGCTGGAGGGGTCTGCTACCACGTCAGCAGGGATCCAAGTCGTAACACGCTGCATCACCCTCTGCCAGCATTGCAGCCAGACAGGGGTCTACCACCCCTAGGCCACTTGCACTCTCCCCCTCCAAGGGTACCCGCTGGTCCACTGAGGTAAGGTGATCAGCGGGGCCCTCAGTTGCCAGCAGAAGTTCTGCCGGGGTTGGGCCAGTCCGCGGTCCAGGTCACCCATCTGTCTCCTGAGGGGTCGGGTGGTCCAGGCCAGTCATCTGCTTCCTGTGGGGCCAGGTTGTCCAGGGGTCCGGGCCAGTCATCTGCACTCTGTGGGATTGCTGCCACCTCCCAGCATGAGTGCTCAGGGGACATATCTGTTCCCTCCAGTGGGAACTGTTAAAGTTGATGGATGTACTAAGTACCTTTCTTTCAAGCTAAATGGAAGGTGAAATTAAATACCCCTTAATGTAGTGATAGATATAAACAATAGACAGCCACTGCCTGAGGCAATGGGCCACACTGAACAGAAACTAAACTATGTGGACTGACCGGTTTCCCTGGGACTGATTGTGAAACACAGTGGTTTGGCGATTGATTGGTTGCTTGCAGCTGTGTGTATGAGAGACCGAAAGCAGGAGAAACAGGTATGAGCAGGGCCCCCAGGGAGGAAGCCAAGAGACAGGCCTTCTTTTAGGCTAGAAGGGTAGACTTGGATTTCTGAGTGAAAACTACCTGCTATTAGGTCCTACTGTGTTCAGAGAAACAGGACTTTGTGTACATTGTATGTGAATAAACAGGATTGCTCTGAAGAAATACCTGACTTCTCTCATCAATTTCTCCTCCTAAGAAAAACAACCCAGCAAGGCCCCAAGTATTGGCTAGCAAGGGGGTAACAGCCATAATAGTAGTGACTAGTGGAGGATGATTTTCCTTTGGCTCAAATGATAGAGGTCTGTGTTTCTAAAACAGGAGGCTCTAGCTTCTCTATCTTCCTTGCACCTCCACATCTGTATGGGCAGTTTAATTGGCAACCTTGATTTCGGTATACACGTGGCCATGAATTTATTTCAGTTATCCTCTATATAATCAAAGTTGACTTGCAAACTTTCTGGATGAAAGATGCTGCAGCACTGTAAATTATAACATGGAAGCAAATGAGATTAAAATTGGCTGGAATTCTCCAGGGGTCAGTTGTGCAGATTCTACAAACTGGACCTTACAGGATCTGTTCACATACATTGGCAACAGGCTAACATCTGACCGTTTGCTTGAAGTTTCAACTCTATAACTTTAATTTCTAAGGGGAGCTCCCCTGCCTTCCCTCTTGCTGCTTCTCAAGGCCCCAGCCAAACTCCTAACTTAACCTTTGCTGTCTTATCATTTTATATGTGTTTTCAGGTGTTGGATGGCTGCTTCATGTGTCTTCAGAGGGGACTTCCAGGTAGGGACACACTGTTATACTGCAAACCCATCTGGGGCTTTCTGATTACAAGAAACACCTGCCCCCAGCCATATAGGAAAGGGGAGTAGGAAAACACTTCAATTCCAGCAGCTTCTATAAAAGCAGCAGTCAGATAGTGCATCACATTGTATGTGGCTACAGAATCAACTGGTTTAAAAATGTTGACAGTATTGGACTCTTAAACTTAAATACAGTGCTTAATCTGTAATGAAAGAGGTGCTGGGACTCAAGCAATGTTTTTACTTTCATAACTGATGCAGCAAGGCAGAGGTGCCAGGGCTGTGAACTGCCCAAGCCTAGAAGTGCTGGGGCTCAGCCCTGGCACAAATGAAGCACTGCTTACCTAGGGGCTGTGTTGATATCACAGACACCCCGACTAAGGAAGAGATCATTCAAGCCATCAAATCCTTAAAAAATGGGAAAGCTCCTGGCAAGGATAACTTGAATGCAGAATTGTTCAAGGTAAATCCACATTTAGCAGCATCTATCCTGGCCCCTCTATTTACATCAGTCTGGGAAAGGGAAAAAGTGCCAGGTGAGTGGACCAATGGGGTTATAGTGAAGTTACCAAAGAAAGGAGCTCTCAGTGATTGTAATAACTGGCGTGGTATCACACTTTTATCTGTGCCAAGCAAAGTCTTGTGTAAGATCATAGTCCAGTGTATATCAGATATGTTGATAGCATTCTCAGAAAAGAGCAAGCAGGTTTTCAGAAAGGGCATGAATGCACAGACCAGATCTTAACTCTACGAAACATAATAGAACAATGCTTAGAATGGCAACAGCAGCTCTACATAAACTTCATAGACTTTGAGAAGGCTTTTGATAGCATTCACAGGACCAACCTATGGTGCATTCTGCAGGCATATGGAATCCCTCTCCATATAATCAACATCATCAAAAGCTTCTATTTCAACTTTACGTGCAGTGTTGATCACCATGAGCTCATTTTTGAAGTCAAAACAGGAGTACATCAGGGGTGTGTCGTGTCTGCAATCCTCTTCAACACTGCCATTGACTAGGTAATGCAGTGTACAACAGAAGACATGCCAAGAGGCATTAAATGGACACCCTTCTCATCCCTAGAAGACCTGGACTTCACCGATGATGTTGCTCTCCTGTCACATACTCAACACCATATAAAAGGAAAAACAACTTGACTCAATGCATTCAGCCAGCAAATTGGACTGAAAATCAATCACAATAAGACAGATAATATGACCTTTAATATTGCCTCACCATCCTTGATAGAGGATTATGTTCTCACCAATGTAGAAACATTCACATACTTGGGCAGCACCATCAGCCAGGATGGTGGAACAAGCCAGGACATCCGGAACAAAATCAGTAAAGCCAGGAACACCTTCAGGAGCTTAAATATAGTCTGGAAATAATAAAAAATACAAAACCAAAACCAAACTCAAGATTTATCACAGCTGCGTACTTTCAACATTACTTTACAGTACAGAATGCTGGGGAATGACAATGTATGACATGTCCAAACTGTCTTCATTCCATACAACCTGCCTCAGAAAAATCCTCTGTACCTTTTGGCCCAGAACAATCTCAAACCAAGATCTATTGACACAGTGCAGCCAAGAGGATATGAGCACCATCATCACCAGGAGGCACTGGATATGAATTGGCCATGTGCTTTGGATGGAAACTGATTCCATCACCAGAGTAGCAATATGATAGACACCTGAAGGCAAGCGAAAACGAGGCCTCCCGAAAACAACATGGCGAAGAGCTGTGGAAACTGAGCTGAAAAACCTGGGGCACAGCTCGGGAACCATTGAAAGACTTGCCAGAAACAGACAGGAGTGGAGGAGCTTTGTCACTGCCCTAAACACTAGAAGCGTAATGGTAACATGATGATGATGATAAATAGGGGCAGAATTAAGCTGTTAGTTTAAATCTCACTATTCTCTGAACTACAAAGACAACTTGTTAATTGCATAACTTTGCTGCATACAATAATTAGTCTTATCACATTTGTTTAAAATCAGTTTTTCTTTGTCTTTAATGGTTCCTCACAACAGATTAAAGACTGGTAATTTTCTTATATGTGATATTATCAGTTTTAATTTTTGTTAAATCAAGCCCTCAAAGTTGCAGAGAAAATCTTGAAAATATGAATGCTGAAGGCCCAGAAACCAGAAGACATTTTTTCCCCCTTTTAAATTGTGATTTTTAAGTCCCTTATGATTTTGGGGGCCTGACTCCTCATTTTTGAATGCTTGGGATTAGCAGTGGAGTTGTTTGTACATTTCCCATTTAGGTCCATGATCATATAGCTGGTAGGTGTGGGCACACCGCTGCATTAGCCTGGAGCCCTGTTAAAGTCATTGGGGCTCCACAATGGTGCAAGAGTTCACCCACTTGCAATGTTGCAGAATCAGGACTTTAAACTCTTGATAACAGACCTGCACTATGTCTAGAAAGGCCCCTCCACATCTAGAGCTATATAAATAACATTATAATAATTGTTGATTGATACAGTACAATAGGATAAGCATTTTACAGGCCTTAAACTGTTTTTTTTCCCTCCTCTATGTTATCAGTTAGAAATGAAACTACTGTGAATCAAAGAAGACATGAAGGTGCAGAAAATACTCATCTTTCTGTTTCATTTGTATGCTGTAGTTTCAGGTAAGTTTTAGCTGTGTGTTCATGGAAATGATAAAGAAATTAAAGTTTGTTTTTTTTCAAGAGGTGAATTACTTAAAAGGGACATTGTCAAGACAAAAATCATGGTAAAGAATCAACTTAAGGCACTCAATTGATATAAGGCACTCAAAGCAAAATAAGGATGTCCTCATAAATGGATTGCATTGCAGCAAAGGAAACACAAACTCGGCTGTGCTCTTTTCTCCTTTGATATATGAAGGCAGCTTGAAGCACAAGAAAGCAGCAGTCTAAGAACAACAGGGTTTCTTGAGTAGGTACGTCTTAGTATGCTGGAACTTTCTGTTCTAAAGCATCAGCCCCTCCCACTTGAGAATCTTCATTATCTGTAGCTGGTCTGTTCTCCTCTGTAGGCTGCAGCCCTCGGAATACAACATTATGATGATATACCCTTGAGAAGGCATGACGTTCTATTCAATAGCCGTGGTTAACATACAGTCACCCTAGTTAAAGTCAACGTTGGTCCCGATTCCAAATATATCAGACACCAATTTGTAACAATTCTCTGATTATACCGACTGTATCAATTATCAGGTATTCTACCCGATGTTGCTCCCCGGGTCTTCAGGGTAACAGCAGAGAGAGCACCCAGGAACTTTAGATCCAAATCAACAGGTTCCCTACCATCTGAGATAAAAGAACCTCAAGTAATGCTATGTTTAACTTATAAATGTTAGAACAATATAAAGGGCTACGGTTAATTAGCTAATAATGGTACAGCATACTGGAGCTGTAAAATTGTTATGTTCCTGAAAAATGCTACTTTAAGCAAAACGATGTTAAGTGAATCCAATTTCTCCATAAGAATTAATATATATAGGGAGAGTTAGGTTCCAGGGAAATTTTTTTCGCCAGACAAAAGATACACACACACACACTCTAAGTTTTAAACAAACAATTTAATACTGTACACAGCAATGATGATTGTGAAGTTTGGTTGAGGTGGTGGAGTCAGGCCTGGTCTACACTGGGGGGGGGATTGATCTAAGTTATGCAACTTCAGCTACGTGAATAAGTCGACGTACTTAGATCTACTTACCGTGGTGTCTTCACCGTTGATCCAGTGGGTAATGTAGACAAGCCCTCAGAGGGTGGGATATTTCCCAGGGAATGCTTTGCTGCTAAATGATGAACTAGCACTCGCCTGAGCCCTCAAGGGTTAACACGTTGTTAATGTAGCCTCACACTTTACAAGGCAGCACAAATGGAGGGAGGAGACACAATAGACGCATGGCAGTGGCTGCAAACATTCCCTGCAGAAACTGAAAATGATGATGAACCCACGCTATCCCACTCAAGTGCACCACTCCCTCCACTTTCCAAAGTGCGGAGGGGTGCATGTGTGTGTGTGTGAGAGAGAGAGAGGGAGACACAAACCATGTGTGTGTGTGTGTGTGTGAGAGAGAGAGAGAGAGAGAGAGAGAGACGCATTGCCCCTTTAAGTACTCTGATCCCACTCTAAGTACACTGCCTTTTTAAATAGATCAGCAAGTTGAGAAAGCAGCTGCTGCCAGCAAGCTCCCTCCATCCTAAGCCTTGTCGTGTTCCCCCCCCCCGCTCTGTGGAGATGGGGTACAGGAGTGGGGGGAGGGGGACCCCCTGACAATAGCACCCCTTGTCCCCCCCCCCTCGGCATAGCAAGCAGGAGGCTCCCAGGAGCAGCACATGGCAGTGGGGGGAGGGACAGCTGAACTGCCCGGCAATTGATAGCCTGCCGGGCGGCTGCCACACAGGGAATTTAGGGGAGTTGATGCGGGGGCTGCCGGTCCACCCTGGTTCCAAGCCCCCACCAGCTAGCTCCAACTGGCTGCTCTTCCTGCAAGCAGTGGACAAAGCAGGCGGCTGCCAAATGACATTATAAGGGAGCATTGCACAACTTTAAACGAGCATGTTCCCTAATAGATCAGCGACGTAACAACGAAACAACATTAACTGGGACGACGTGAAGTGAAGAGTTACTGTATATAAATCCCAATTATCTGGGCACTGGAAGGCTGCAGTCTAGAATGTCAGTGATGCAGAGTTGAGTATGTCTGAACATGAGTGTCATGCATTAGAATACTGGTGTACTGGAGTAAGGATTATGTGACTGTCATCCCACCCTCCCTGCTTCAGGGAGATATGAGGGTGACATGAAATGATAACGATGGGCATACGTTTAAACAAACAAACAAATGGTGGGAGATGTGAACCTGTTAGGGCCAGAAGATCAATTCAGCTGGACTGCAGTTGTAATCTTATTTGAGGGTGGAGGTGGGGGGAGGAAGTACATGGATTTACCTAATTTATTTTTGGTAACCATTCAGAAATGTTCATGCACTTATAGTATGTGCATTGTGTTTTGAAGGTCCTGAAGAGGTAACTGGGCGATTTTCCGAAGATTTTATCCTTCCTTGCTCTTTTGCACCTGCGAAAGGTGAAGTAATTTACTGGAAGAAAGGGAACAAAAATGTGCACAGCTACTACTACGAGAAGGATCAGCTAGAACGTCAAGACTCTGCGTACAAGGGGAGAACATCCCTTTTTCATGAGCAAATTTCCAATGGAAATGCCTCCTTGAAACTGAGTAACCTGAGCCTGAGCGATGAGGGCTCCTATAGCTGCTATGTGGGGACAAATCAAGATAAATCAGAAGTGGAAGTCAGGCTTCACGTAACAGGTCAGGAGGATATTTAACATACCTGAACTGCACAGGTAGCAGATCTTATTCTCTTCCCTCTCCCCTGAAATTGAAATACCTCAGACCAGTAGTAGCACCAATATCTTTCCAGTCTATCAGCACTAAAAGGCAGCTCTATACTTCACTGTTGCATTTCAGCTGTAAATAGGGTGACCAGACAGCAAGTGTGAAAAATCAGGACGGGGGTGAGAGGTAATAGGAGCCTATATGAGAAAAAGACCCAAAAATCGGGACTGTCCCTATAAAATCGGGACATCTGGTCACCCTAGCTGTAAAAGAAATTACCTAGTTCTAGCAGAAGATGAAAAGCTACAGTGCAGTCATTTGAGGTTAAAATCACTGCAGGTCTGCGGGATGAAATTGGGTAGTGGGTGAACTTAAATAGTAAGTGTGGAGGGTGGATTCTGACTGAAGTTTGGAAACTGATTGATAATGGGGCAAATGCAACACTGTAGTCTGAACTAAACACAAATAATTGGATTTGGCTTCTGTTCTGCAGATTCTCTCCTATATTCCAGAAAACCAATCACACCAAGTTAAGCTGAATGTTGAAAGTACCAGACTTTTTGTTTGTTTTTATAGTTTCCCCCTCTTATGCAATGGAATATGAAAAACGAGACACAGAGAGATGGTTGAAATGTCTTGCCTTTTGTATTTATCCTGAGCCAACCATAACATGGGCATACGACAGTACATCTATGCAAAACACAAAAATGGAAGTAACCCAGGATGGCCCTCTCTATTCTGTTAGAAGTGATCAGAACATTACAAACAAAGTTTCTTCTTACCAGTGTCACGTTCAATTTCACAACCAAAATTGGACTGCTGAATGGAAAATGGAAGGTAGGATTGAACTATTCTCCATCCCTTAAACATATATAAAGCCCATGACAGTTGAGCCATAATGAGTCCATGCATCTACATTGTGCTGGATTGGTAGAGAGACAATAGTTAAGGTTACATAACCTTCCGTAGAACTCAGCTGATTATAAAACCAGCTAGGCTGAGATGAGTGAAAACCCCTCAACATTCACCCCCAAATTTCAGAACTGTGAAATGCATTTATTTTGAGTGTGGCAGCTTCATGCCTAGGTTTTGACCATGTGGGTTTTCCACCTCCCAAGTTCCACAACAATGAATTTCGAACTTCGAATTTCGAACTATTTCAAACTCACAAAGGTTTCCTCAATAGGTTTGTGAACCTTATGACCCTGGCTGGAGTTTTTAAACACAACCATAATGTGGTTTGGAGTGTCATTGCAAACCTATCACACAGCACCACCCGATAGTAAGACTTGCCTATAGCCAACTCTAGATGGCTGTGGCTTGGCTTGTGCCCATTTAATACACTGGGGCAGCTAACTTTGTTTAGTTCACATATTAATTTTATATTACAGTAGCACTCAATAGCCTCAGTCTGGATTTGGGATCCATTGTACATATTACCGTAAAGATCACTTAGTAAGAGATGTTCCCTTTTTTTTTAAATTGTCCCAATCCATCCCCGACCTCTTTCTCTCCCATTGTCCAGGTGACCCAGCCAGACATTACCTGTGGCTGACCTAAAGCATTCTCCTTTCACCCTGCCTGCTCTGCACAAGTAGCAGCAGGGAGATGGGGGGGGGGACTGTTCCTCATCTATTGTTCTAGTTACCAATCTGTCCCTAGCTCAGTCCATTCCCTATTGCTTATTTGAGTCTATTCACTACCATTTGTGAGTATATGAGAATTTCTGTCCTACTTAACATCTTCCTTTGACCACTACTAATCTGTAAGTATCCTTTAGGAAGCCTTTCCCCCCCCCTTAAATAAAAGAAAAAAAACCAGTAACACTCTCTGAATGTTAATATTTTTTCCCTCTCCTAATCCTTATAGTTGAGGACTCTGTTCCACCACTGTTGTTTACTTTAGGAGCTGTGTGGTAGTACTAGATTTTATTTTAGGCAATTAACTAAGATGAGATGTTAGGCACCGAACAATTGTGGTATCCAGATATTTTCCTCCCTTAAAGGAAAAAGAAAAAAGAAAAAAAGAAAATATCTAAATTTAATTTCATATTTTAAACTAGTACATTNGAAATAAATCTACCTTGGTTCTGGCATCCTCCGACAACCCATCACAACCCCCTGAACAGTTTAAAACTCGATTCTCTTGGGAGAAAATCAATGAACAGGACTACTCAGTAATCTTAAGGGAACTTACTCTGGCAGACAGTGGAGAATACATGTGCAATATTTCAACACCTCACTATACACAACTCACTGTAAGAATTTTGCACGTTGGGGGTAAGTTGCCGCAATTTCTACACTGCAGGTTGGGGAGAAAAAGGTCAATTCAAATCTGCAGAATGTCAGGAAAAATGACCTCAAGTCCTCTGAGAGAGACAAGTTGAAGTTAATTTAATCATAAATTCCTTTATTAAACCAAAGACCTAATGGTATTTATACAATTGCTCTAAACATGCCTACAAAGCTGTTTACTACATCCAAACAGTAACAAAACATTTATAGGCATTTGATCAAGATAGTTACAAATTGGCTAACCGCAGGGGTGTTTAGACCCATATTGATTGGCTCCAACTTGGTCAGACAGGTATTAACAATGAACCCTTTAAGAGTTTACTCTTTTATACCCTTTAACAAACAAGTGATGTCATTATCAATTGTCAGATCTTAGCTAAGGGCAGATGGAGTTTCATCTATAGCAAATTCTTTACTGCACCTGGTACCCAATTAATTATATTTTATTTCTGTTATTTTAGGCCAAACCTTAAATAAGATAACACTGGTATTTTGAAGGGTTGCTACAAGTGTAACACAATTACTCTTCTTTATTATGGTTTCATTCTTTTTGGTTCCATGCTTTGGGCCAATTGTTCATGCTAATATCCCAACCCATTTTAAAATCATAGTTCATCTAAATCTAGTGTGGGCCTATATTCCTACAGAGGTAGAATAATGTTGTGGTATTTTATTAGAGAAATATTGATCTGGATGAGAAAAAAGCAAGTTTAGACTTTTCTGAATATTGAGATTTATTTACTTGAGAGATTTGGAGATTTTTTCTTTTATCAGTAGCTGATTTTGGACACAACCTTGTGAGGTGCCAACTGTCATCGGTTCCCGCTGACTTCAGTTGGAACTGAGAGTGCCCAGCAACTTGCAGGATCAGGTCCTAAATGCTGTCTGTTGATGGAGACATCTCGGCACCGACTACCTTCAGACATATGGTAAACTCACAAATCGCACTCTACAGTGCCAGCTGATAAAGAAAATTCATTGGAGATCAACACAGTTATTTTGTATTTTTTTTCCCCAATTTTATGCCAAATAGAAGACATTTATTTCGACTTACAAAAGTGAATTTTTATATGCATGGCTAAACTTTGTGAGACCTGTAGTGGATTTTTAGCTGT
>QXTE01000115.1:5329298-5381328 GCA_003942145.1 Platysternon megacephalum | reverse complement strand
ATTGCTACAACGATGAGCATAATAGCCCGCCGTCAGCAGCGCACACAATCGGTTGAGCCCAGGTCCATACTTCGGATAGGGCAATCAGGGCACCCATCTAAGGTGCTGTTTCCTGTGGGCACCATGGTTCAGAGGCCAGGGTCTCCGTTTTCCCCCCTCTGCCTGTGGGATGTAGCCTGGCATGGCAGGAGCACCCGCTTCTCTGCTCCTGAGCAGAAGCACCCTTCTCACCCCCTCACCTTGTGTCCCAGCCCGGCTCCAAGTCCTTTCTCTGCACTCTGTGACTGCGAGCCATTGGGCTCTTCCTCTCCTCCTCCCCCCAGACTGTCCCAACCCCCCCATTCCTCTTTCAATGGGTGGCTGAATGAAAGCTATGCCGCCCAATGGAAGGTGAGTGTGGTGTCTCAGCCAGCCAATGGGAAGTGGAAGTTGCTGGCCTCTTCCAGGTTGGAAAGGGAAAGTACTGGGAACTAAAACTACTGCGCAAAGAGACCAGTAAGTCTTACAGCAGGAGTTCTCAAACTGGGGGTTGGGACCCCTCAGGTGCTCATGAGGTTATTACATGGGAGGTCATGAGCTGTCAGCCTCCACCCCAAACTCTGCTTTGCCTCTAGCTTTTATAGCCGTGTTAAATTATGCGATAGACCCAAGCCAGTTGGGAACAGCAGAGTAGTAGAAGGCAGATATGCTGGCCACTGGATAAGCAGTTTCTGTTCCCTGACTGACCAGAGCAGGGGCTGCTCCAGGCTAATGAAAACACCTGACTCCAATTAACCTGCGAAGAGTCAGGTGAGGCTGTTAAGGCCCCTCTGATGCTATAAAAGGGCTCACTCCAGTCAGGCTAAAGAGAGCAAGTGTGGCTGAAGGGCTGGGTAATGAAGACCCCCTGCAACCACTTGAAAGGAAACCCTAAGGTAAGGGTTTAGAAGGCATTGATAGAGAGAAGTTGGGGAGCTGTGGGGAAGTGGTCCAGGGAAATGTAGCAACTCTGGCAGTGAAAGGTTGGCTGCCAACAGCTACTGCCATTAGGGTCCCTGGGCCGGAACCTGGAGTAGAGGACGGGCCCGGGTTCCCCCCAACCCACCACTACAGAAACACCTCCTGGGAAGGGAAGACAGGCCCCTGTCAGGACGGGAGACTCAACTGTTCTTGGATAAGCCTGTAGGGACAACAGAGACTGTGGGAGTTCCCTCACCAAGCTCCTTGCTGGCTTATGATGAAAAGGGCTTGGTAAACTGTACCCTGGCCCTAGAGAGAGAAGGGCTATGTGGAAGGTTGCAGTGAGCCTCCAAGGCTAGTATAAACCGCCTAGAAGTGCGGGACCCACGGGGACAAGGTCGGAGCTCTGCCACAAGATATAAAAGTGTCTTTAATTTATAAGGGGGGGTTGCACTCAGAGACTTGCTATGTGAAAGGGGTCACCAGTACAAAAGTTTGAGAGCTACTGTCTTACAGGGTCCTGACCCCATGCCCCAGCTTCTGGAGGACCCTTCCCTATACTCCCAGCTCCTCTGCCCCCCAGCTCTGTGCCTGATCCACACAGGATATGGGGCTGGTACAGCTCTCGGCTTGATTGCCTACCTCTTTAGCTCAAGCTGTAGCAATTCATGCTTTTAGTTCGGAAGGTCCTGGTCCAGTTTCTAGTGTTAGCCATTATAGCAGCCAGCGCAGACTTACAGACTCTCACCAGTCTGCAGAGCTACAACAAGGGACACACAAGGAGACATTAAGTGACATATGCTTGTGATTACTGTTACTGCTTAGAACTGGAAACTCCTGCCTGATATTTTTAGTTAAGTTTATTTGATCCATTATACGGTTGGGTGTTTGTTTTTCATATATACAAACCCACTAATGTAATCTGACACTTATCTGGTTTTAAAAATCAGTTTCTGGCCTGGTACCTTTATTTGAATAAAATACACATTTTTTTTTACAAGCCAAAAACCAAACAGCCCCACCCTCTAGCAACATAATATCACAACCTTCATCTCCACCCAACATTAACATGCGCAAATAAGTCTTGCTGTATATTGGTATGAACTGCCTACTACCCTAGGGTCACATTTTCAAAAGCGGATTGTAATTCTGGGAGGTAACAGCATGGGCCAGATTTTCAGAAGTGCTGAGCACTCACAGTTTCCATGGACCTAAGCTGGAGTGGTAGGTGCTCAGCAATTCAGACATGCAAGCCCAGTATGTCTCAGGCCACACACCCAACCAATAGCCACGTCTGAAAACCTTGGCCCCGCCCACACACTACACACCATACCTCTGTGTATCCTTCTCCCACTCAACCACTTTTTCCCTCACAGGCATGATTTGTCATAGATCCCATAAACTAACTGTATTTTATATGAAGAACTGAAATACTTTTCTTTGGATGGATAAGACTAGGCAAAAGAAGTATGCCATGTATTTGAAATCATTATTAACCATAAACCAATTACCTACTTGTAAGTTTTACAAACCTGGATGCATTTTCAACCTAACAAGTGTTTCATATTTGAAACTAAATCGAACATGGCAACAATATGCTGGTGATAACTTTCATCTCTTAAAAAAATAAAAAGAATACCTGAACCCTATTTAGTCTTATGGAGGTTTTTAAAGTTGTGGATAATTTAGTACATTGTTCATACCTTTCACAAAGATTCTGGCTGCAAGCCAGCAGTTGATATGATTAAGATCATTTAGCCTTTCTATAATACCAAGAAAGCTTTCACATTTGTCAAGTGAACTGCTTCTGTTTCTTTTATTCTGCAGTCTTTATGCCTATTACGGCTTGCTGCATGTAATTTTGACACTAAGAGTTTTCTAAGCCTCATCTATTTAACAATCCTTCTAAATTATTATAAACATTTTCATTCTCCACAAAAGCTTTTCAGTTTTGCAAGTACTTTTTGTTATTTCCTGCTCAGAAATCACTGCTAAATTATTGCAGTTGGCAAGGAATCTAACACTGTGATTCAGGTTTGCCACCTACTGATGCTAAACTATTAGTATTTCCATTTCTGTACATTGACATGTGACTCTGCAATCTGTAACAACTCCCCCCCCCCCGAATCTCCGAAGCTGTGCACAGAATTTGAGCCACATGACTCCCCATTTAAAGAAGTCACTGGGAGTCATGGAACTAAAATTCCATGCACTGCTCTGAAAATGCTCATCCTCACATGCCACAGAGAGTGGGACTCCCCTGCCACATCTTAAATGTTAAAGGCTTAATATAAAAAAGAATTACAAATGCTTTTCACTGGGATTCAAGAAGGGATCTCTGGGTGTTAGGCACCCCTCCCTCATTAAAAGTCAATGGGAGTCAGGCACTTAGCTCCCTTAGGCTTCTTTGGAAATCCCAGACATTACATTTATTTCTTATGTTGATACAAGCAGCTGGATTGACAGCCCCAGAAAATGAAGTCCTCTGTTTAGCTACAGAACATGCAGAGGTAATGTGTTCACCTCTGCCCTGCCAATATACCTAAATTCTGATTTGAAAGGACTAGCCACATCTGTGGATGAGACAGCAATTCAGTCTTCATGCCCATTCACTTCTTGGTCTTTCTGACAGGGCTGCCAATTATTGGTGATTGTGAAGGTGCGGACAGAAGAAATGAAAGATAATGCTACACAACAGCACCAAAGGGCTTTGGGTATGGTTACTTCCTAGCTTTTCAGCTGCCTCAGAAATTGGAACGTTTGTTTCTAAAGGAAAACACACAGGGCCCAATGCAGACCCAGTGTTGGAATGGCACCTGCTGCCAACAAACCTGAGTTTGGCCCAATTTATTAAAAGCAGGGTTTTTTTCTTGGCACACAGTTTATAAGCAGCCACTCCCCCATAGGGTGACCAGTGGGCTGAGCAGGGCCTGTGGCCGGGACCCCGGCTGGCAGGGGTCTGGCTGCCAGAACCCCAGACCGGCAGCAGGCTGTGCGGGGCCGGTGGCCGGGACCCCAGACTGGCAGTGGGCTGAGCGGCTCAGCCCACTGCCGCTCAGGGGTTCCATACGCCGCCTCCTGCCAGCCGGGATCCCGGCCCTGCCCACATACAGTGGGTACCTACCTTCTCCCTGCTTCTGGCCCATTCTCTTCCTCTCTCTGCACTGATACTTGGGTGGGAGTGCACTGAGCACAGGGCTGGGGGTGAAGGTTCTGGCCAGGAGCTAGAATGAGGGAGTGGGCTCAGGGTTGGGGCAGGAGATTTGGGTGTGGGGCACTTACCTGGGAAGCTCCCATTTAGTGCAAGGGGTGCAGGTGGGAATGTGTGTGGGTGGGGGTGCAGGAGCTCCCGTTTGGTGCTCAGGGTGGGGGTGCGGATGTGGCAGGTGCAAGAGTCAGGATGTGGGGGGGGTGNGCAAGGGGTGCAGGTGGGAATGTGTGTGGGTGGGGGTGCAGGAGCTCCCGTTTGGTGCTCAGGGTGGGGGTGCGGATGTGGCAGGTGCAAGAGTCAGGATGTGGGGGGGGTGGGGGGGGCTGGGTATGTGGGGGGTGCAAGAGTCAGGGCAGAGGGCTGGGGGCATGTGAGGGGGTACAGGTGTCAGGGCGGGGTATGTGTGGGGTGCCAGAGTCAGGGCTGGGGTTGTGGGGGGGTGAAGGAGTCAAGCAGAGGGTTGGGTGTGTATGACGGGGGTACAGGGCTCAGGGCAGGGGGCTGGGGTGTGTGCAGGGCTCAGGGCAGGTGCCCTGGGGGGAGTGCGGGGCTGCAGGGCTCATGGCAGAGGGCTGGGTGTATGTGAGGGGGGGTCAGGGCAGAGGGCTCCCCCCACTCCTGCAGCCCCCCCAGCCAGCTCACCCACTCGGGGGCCCCACGACGCACCGCACGAGCGCAACTAGCGCCCCCTGGTGAGAGAGTCCCCTCTGGCTGTGTCTGGAGGAGCCGCTCCGGGTGGCACATGATCCCGCGGTATGCGAGCTCCTCGCCCCAGGGCTCTCTGGCCACCACCGATTCCCGCTCGCCCGCACCTGCTACGCGCTCAGCGCCGCCGGGCTGTGGGGCTCTCCGCTCCTCCCAGCTCACGAACAGCAGGTACAGATCCATGACTGCAGCCGGGCGCCTCCTCCCGGGGAAGCTCAGCAGCCGGCGCTGCTGCCGCCGCCAGCCTCTCCCGCCTCCACCACCCCCGCTTCCTGCCATCGGGACCGGGTCCGGCACCGAACCCGCTCCCCCAGCGCGCCGCCAATCCGCCATGGCCAGCTATACCAAGGCGGCCCAGGTGAGCGGATCCCTCCGCGCCCCCGGGCAGGGCTCCTCACCAGGTGAGGGGACGCGGGAGCCCACGGGACTCTGGCAGGCAGCAACGTGCCATAGGTTGCCGACCCCTGGTCTAATACAATGTTTCAATAAATCCCTTTACTTACCTTACCAGTGAACAATCAAAATCCTGCCAGGCCTGTGCATGAGCATCCTAAGAGCTGGAGAGGGAGACCATTCACTAGAACTGGGGGGAGGAGGGAAACCGGGCAAGTTTAGCTCACTTTATATACAGTGAGCCAAATTCAGCTCTGGATCACACCAATGTAAATCTGGAGTGATTCTGTAGAAATCAGTGGAGTAAATCCAGATTTACAATGATGTAACCCAGAGCAGAATCTGGCCCAACAATTTGATTTCCACAGTTTACAATGTGATGATTTGATAATGGCCCAGGTTTCTGTCACTTACCCAGTCACAGCACAAGTGAGTTGGGCAGACCAAGTTTGCAGCCATGTCAGTGGAAAACAACTGCAATCACTTAAAGTGTTCCATAAATCATTCACTAATTTCTTCAATGGCTCGGGGCACTGCATAATAAATGAACATAACGAATGATATACTGCAGGAAAGCCCCGTGGCTATGTAGTGAATGACTTGTAAGTGAAGATCAAATGACTATTTTTTTTATGAACAATTAATGATCATATTTAATAGCCACTAACTTGGTAAATGGCTTAATTTAAAAAACAAAAGTGGTGGGGCATACAAAAGTCACTGGAATTGTGGGGCTGGTGACTTTCACAGCCTGGCAGAGGCTGTGCAGAGGGTACAGTGTCTCAGGTCCTTGCTGGTGCACCGCAGATATCAGGAGTTTCATTCCCCTGAAGGCAGGTACCTGAGGTGAAAGGAGAATTTATGAGCTGAGAGCCTGGGGCCCAAAAGGCACTCCAGGTGCTGGTGCTATTCTCACTGGTCACCCTGAAAACCCAGGAATCAGAGGAGGTCTTGACCAGGTCCCAACAAAATTTGTCTTGTGGGGAGAAGCTTGGTTGGTGACCAAGGCCCTGTCCCAACTGCAGCTCCAGCTGATCTAAAGAACAGACTTTCTACCAATTAGGGACCTGTTGTCATAAGACAAAAAAACATGTTTAATCCCTGTGCTGGAGAATTTAAACATGGCTGTGGCCCAATGGCACTATGACAAGATTTGACCAGACAGTATGGAGAGGCCAAACCATGGTTTGTAGTTGACTTTGCCTTAGATTTCTTCCTGGGCTAGAGCATTTCTTCCTTCTTTAACCTGATGTAATTACTGGGCTGCTTCCTGCTGGAGTACCTGAAATGCGCCGAGTGCCAGAAGTATGCCTCATGTTCCACGATTTGGAGGCAAGCACTGTAGGTGTTTCAGCAGCAAGGCCTTGTAGACATTAGCCCTGGTGGGTCCCAAAACCATTCAGATGTATGGCTAAGGGAAAGGGTATTTTACTAGGGCTGGCAGGAAAGGAAAAGGTTTCAAAGATCTGAGGTACAGAGGCTTCAACAGTTACAATTCAAAGTGGGCAATAGTTGCTCTTGTTTGGGCCCCTAGGGAAGTCTAATCCAGAGTCATGGCTCTTCAGGCCTAGTGCTTGGGGTGTCGCTCCAGTCCAGTCTCTATTCAAGCAAATAGGAGCTTGTGGGTTTCCAGGCCAGACTCAGTTAGAGTCTCTCACTGGGGCCCTTCTGCACTGGCTCCCTGCCCAGCTGCTGCTGCTCCCCTATAAGTCCCACACTGATCTGCACCTAGATGTGATGTCTGGCACTCACAGTTCTACAAGCAGCTCTACATACAGTTCCAGGAGTTCCTCTCTGCATCTGGCTTCTCTGCAGCTCCTAGCTCACTCTGCAGCTGCTACTTCCCAAAAGGGCCTGTGATGGAGCAGGGAAACTGCTGCCTGGCACAGCAGGAGTTAAAGAAAACCTTTGGGTTCAGCTAGCCCTGTCCCGCTATACCTGCAGCCAATGCCGGGCCTGGAGGGGGGAGAAAAGAAGGGAGCCTGGCTCAGTTGGGGACTGACTGGTGAGGAAGCAGGAGCTCTCTGTTGGCCTGCCTGAAGGGATGGGTCAGCGACCTGCCAGCCAATGCAGCCACTGGAGGCAAGTAAGCCTTCCCCTGCCAAGGGGAGTCTGTAGATAAGTCCCAACTGTGGGGCAACTGGACTAGCAAGGCCATGCCCCAAACTAAAGAGACTTTAGTAGGAAGGAGCCCAGAGAAATTGGTCTTGACCCCTCCCCCCTGCCAGGAGGAAGACCCATCTCCCCTGCTTAGGGATTAAACTACACAGGGCCCTGGGCTGAGACCTGGTGGAGAGGGAGGGCCCAGGTCCCTCACTACCTTCTCTGACCAACCATCTGGACACTTGGCCACCGAAGGCCCTATCACAGGGCCTTTCCCTGTGCCTGGCCAGGAGGAAGAGAGGTGTGTAGTGGGGAGAGGAGTGCTGATGGGAATAGTAGTCCTCTGTTTAGCAGATGCACCACACTGGTATAATGTGTTTTGGCCATTGTTTATGTTGAAATTAGGCATAAGTATTGCAGAGCCAATCTATTTCCCCCATCTTTGGGGGAAGGAGGTGTGTGGTGAGGGTGGATCTTTTAAGGAGGATGGCATAGCTTTCAGTTGGTTATTTCTAGTAATGTGAGTGAGGCTAGATGTTCTATGCCTTGTGCAAAGCGGGTGTCAAATGCTACTAAATCAGATGGGTGGAGTTTTACACCCAAAGCGCAACTCACTTGCACTGGTGTAAATGACTCACCAGGGGCTCTTTTCTCCATCACGTTCAAGGTCTGCAGGAAAGTTAAAGTGGTACAGCAGGTGTGATGGGTTGGATCAAAGAACCCCCCTTGGGAGCTGCCAACTGAAGTGCCAAGACTACTTCCGCCCCTGCTTTCCCTGCCAGCTCGGGACCCCAGCACCCTGTCTTGCTGAGTCAGACACGCCCGTCTGTTCCAACACAGACCCAGGGTCTGAATTACTTGCCCCATACAGCTGCAGGCTTAACTGAAAGCAACTTACAGAAGTGGTCTTATCTTTAACACTCAGCTGCCCAACTCTCAGTGGGGTCTAAACCCAAATAAATCCATTTTACCCTGTATAAAGTTTATACAAAGTAAACTCAAATTGTTCGCCCTCTATAACACTGATAGAGAGATATGCACAGCTGTTTGTCCCCCCCCCCCGCCCCCCCAGGTATTAATACATACTCTGGGTTAATTAATAAGTAAAAAGTGATTTTATTAAATACAGAAACTAGGATTTAAGTGGTTCCAAGTAGTAACAGACAGCACAAAGTGGACTACCAAGTAAAATAAAATAGAACATGCAAATCTGTCTAATACAGTAAGAAACTGAATACAGATAAGATCCTCACCAGTTCCAGAATGCTTCCTTTTACAGACTAATCTCATTTTAGTCTGGGTCCCGCAATCACTCACACCCCTTGCAGTCACTGTCCTTTGTTCCAGTTTCTTTCAGGAATATTTGGGGGTGGAGAGGCCCTCTCTTTAGCCAGCTGAAGACCCTTGGAGGGGTCTCCCACAGGCTTAACTAGACTTTCTCTTGTGGGTGGAGACCCCCTCCTCTCTCCTATGCAAAGTCCAGCTCCAAGATGGAGTTTTGGAGTCACCTGGGCAAGTCACATGTCCATGCATGACTCAGTCTTTACAGGCAGAAGCCATTAGAATCATAGAATATCAGGGCTGGAAGGAACCTCAGGAGGTCATCTAGTCCAACCCCCTGCTCAAAACAGGACCAATCCCCAGACAGATTTTTTTGCCCCAAATCACCCCCTCAAGGATTGAACTCACAACTCTGGGTTTAGCAGGCTAATGCTCAAACCACTGAGCGATCCTTCCCCCCATTGCCCACATGGTATCTTGTATGTCTCCAGGAAGACTTCTTATGTGGATTGGAGCATTCCAAGATGCATTGTTCCCCAAGTGCTTCCTGATTAGGTACTTAACCTTGCGAATTCCTTTCTAAAGAAGCTGACCAAATGCCTCACAAAGCTTACTTAGGGCTTGGCTACACTGGCAAGTTACAGCGCACTAAAGCCGCGCACAGCGCTGTAACTCACTACCCGTCCACACTGGCAAGGCACGTACAGCGCTGTATCTCCGGAGATACAGCGCTGCTTGTACTCCTCCTCCGCCAGAGGAATAAGGAGAATTGCGCTGCTGCTGCAGCGCTGCGGCGCCAGTGTAGCCGCCCAATGCGCACTGATTGGCCTCCAGAAGTATTCGGCAGTATCCCACAATGCCTGTTCTAGCCACTCTGGTCATCAGTTCGAACTCTACTGCCCTGGCCTCAGGTGACCAACCGTCAGACCCACCCTTTAAATTCCCCGGGAATTTTAAAAATCCCCTTCCTGTTTGCTCAGCCAGCCAGGTGTGGAGTGCTATCAGCGAATCTTTCCAGGTGACCATGCCTCCACGCGCCAGGCGAGCCCCAGCATGGAGCAATGGCGAGTTGCTGGACCTCATCAGTGTTTGGGGGGAGGAAGCTGTCCAGTCCCAGCTGCGCTCCAGCCGTAGGAATTACGATACCTACGGGCAGATATCAAGGGCCATGATTGAAAGGGGCCATGACCGGGACGCTCTGCAGTGCAGGATTAAGGTGAAGGAGCTGCGGAATGCCTACCGCAAAGCCCGCGAGGCAAACAGCCGCTCGGGTGCTCCCCCCACGACCTGCAGATTCTATAAAGAGCTGGATGAGATACTTGGGGGTGACCCCTCCTCCATGCCGAGCACCACCATGGACACTTCAGAGCGGGTGGTGGAGGAGGAGGACGAGGAGGAAACCGGGAGTCACGGTGCTGGGGCGGTTGGGGACACCCCGGACTACCTAGGTCCATGCAGCCAGGAGCTCTTCTCGAGCCCGGAGGAAGCTAGCCAGTCGCAGCAGCCGGTACTTGGTGGAGGACAAACTGGTGGAGGACAAACTGAAGAGCGTGTTCCCGGTAAGCGCTTTATTTTTTGGGAAGGAAGATTTTCGGGAGAGGAGGGTTAGGGCTGCATGCATGCCTAGATGTGGAATAGCGCATTGATGTGGTCTATCACTTCGCGGTAATCGGCCGCGGTAATCTCTTCGAAAGTCTCATCCAGAATGTGGGCAATGCGCTTGCGCAGGTTTCTTGGGAGAGCCACCGTGGTCCTTGTCCCAGTCAGGCTAACGTGTCCGCGCCACTGTGCCGCGAGGGGCGGGGGGACCATTGCTGCACACAGTGAAGCTGCATATGGGCCAGGGCGGAAGCCGCATTGCAATAGAAGACCCTCCCTTGCTTCCCAGGTCACCCTCAGCAGTGAGATATCTTCCAGGACGAACTCCTGTGGAAAATTTTGGGACAGTGTTCAGTGTAGGTGCCCCCTGCAGCTGTTGGCTCTCCCCAAGGCACAGAAACCCAGAAGACAGTACAGCCCAGAAACAATCAGTCCCCCTTACTCACCATTTTGGGGCTCCCGTGGGTTATGTCCGCTCTCTTTGGGACAGGAAAATTATGCTATTGTGTACACTGTGTGTGTGCCCTCCTCAAGTGCGGGGGAATGATTACTCTGTCTGGTTTAAACAATGCTGCCTCTGTTAAGTGTTGCATTTTGCCTTTGCAGATGCAACCTTGAGACCTCAGCCGTCCGTGTTTACACCTGCTCAAAGACTGCAAAGACTCCGGAGGAGACCGCGGAAAAGCAAGGAAGACATGCTGCACCAAGTCATGCAGCAGTCGGTTAAAGAAAATCAAAAAGCCCAGGAGTGGAGGGAGAGAGCGCAGGAGTGGAGGGAGACAGAAAGCAGGATCCGCCAGGAAAACTCATCGCACCGGCGGCAGGCCACACAGCAGCGGCAGCAAAGCACGGATAGGCTGATAACCATCATGGAGCGCCAAGCAGACTCTATCCAGGAGCTCGTAGCCATGCAGGCGGAGCACTACCGCGCCCGCCCCCCCATGCAGCCCTTGCCCCAAAACTCGTTACCTTGTGCCCCCATGTCCCCTCCAACCCACTTTCCCCAACGTGCGGGTTCTTACCGCCAACTGCTGCCTCCAACACCGGTATCTTCACCACCCAGCTCTGAAAACTACGAGCCTTACCCCCTGCACTCAACCCCCATCACCATGCAGTATAGACATCATGAAGTGCAGCACTCAATGCAAAGCAGTGGAGACAGGACATACGCAGATCTCTGATTGTACCATTCCCCATCCCAACCCCACCCCACCCCATTGCCCTTTCTTGATTCCCAAACAGTTGTTTCTTTCAATAAATTTATTTTCTTTTCAATAAATGGATATTTTGGTTTTGAAAACATTCTTTATTATTGCATAAAGTAAAAGATCCATTAGGCCAGGAACCAGGCACTGCAAATCAGTGAAGCAAACACAGATTCCTACCAACATTGTAACCACAGGGCACCAGACATTACTGCTGGCTTTCAGCCTCAAATTGCTCCCTCAAGGCATCCCTAATCCTAGCAGCCCCGTGCTGGTCCCGTCTAGTAGCCCTGCTCTCTGGCTGTGCAAATTCAGCCTCCAGGTGTTGAACATCGGAGGTCCATGCCTGCCTGAATATTTCACCCCTCCCTTCACAAATATTATGGAGGGTACAGCACGCGGATATAACCGCGGGGATGCTGTTTTCTGCCAAGTCCAGCTTCCCATACAGAGATCGCCAGCGGCCCTTTAAACGGCCAAAAGCACACTCCACAGTCATTCGGCACCGGCTCAGCCTGTAGTTGAACCGTTCCTTGCTACTGTCAAGGCACCCTGTGTAGGGTTTCATGAGCCACGGCATTAGCGGGTAAGCGGGGTCTCCAAGGATCACAATGGGCATTTCGACTTCCCCTACTGTGATCTTCCTATCGGGGAAAAAAGTCCCGGCCTCCAGCTTCCTGAACACGCCAGTGTTCCGAAAGATGCGTGCATCATGCACCTTTCCGGGCCACCCTGTATTAATGTCAATGAAACGCCCACGGTGATCCACTACCGCCTGGAGTACCATAGAGAAATACCCCTTCCGATTAACGTACTCGGAGGCTAGGTGCTCCGGGGCCAGAATAGGAATATGCGTCCCATCTATTGCCCCTCCACAGTTAGGGAAACCCATTTGTGCAAAGCCATCCACAATGTCCTGCACGTTACCCGGAATCACGGTTCTTCTGAGCAGGATTTTATTAATGGCCCTGCAAACTTGCATCAGCACGATTCCAACGGTCGACTTCCCCACTCCAAACTGGTTCGCGACCGATCGGTAGCTGTCTGGAGTTGCCAGCTTCCAGATTGCAATAGCCACCCGCTTCTCCACCGGCATGGCGGCTCTCAATCTCGTGTCCTTGCGCCGCAGGGTGGGGGCGAGCTCCTCACACAGTCCCATGAAAGTGGCTTTTCTCATCCGAAAGTTCTGCAGCCACTGCTCGTCATCCCAGACTTGCAGGACGATGTGATCCCACCACTCAGTGCTTGTTTCCCGAGCCCAGAAGCGGCGTTCCACGGTGCTGAGCATGTCCGTGAATGAGACAAGCAATTTCGTGTCGTACGCGTTACGTGACTCGCTATCATCGTCGGAATCCTCGTCGGACTCCTCACTGTCACTTCGGATCTTAAGGAACAGCTCGACTGCTAAACGTGACGTGAAGGCGAGACTCGTCAGCATACTCCTCAGCAGTTCGGGCTCCATTTCCCGCAGACCGAAACGGAGCACACAGATCGCGCTGCACAAAAGCCGTTAAAAGATGGCGCCAATGTGGACGGAAACAGGGATTGCTGGGATGTGAAGCGATGCATCACGGGGCGTTGGGACAGGACCCAGAATGCCCCGCGCCCACCGCCCCCTTCCCACAAGCCACCGCGCCAAACTGGCGCGAAAATGGGAAGAGGTGCTCTGTGGGATAGCTGTCCATAATGCGCTGCTCCCAATGCCGCTGCAAGTGCCGCCAATGTGGCCACGACAGTGCGCTGTCAGCTGTCAGTGTGGACAGACTGCAGCGCTCTCCCTATTCAGCTGTACGAAGGCAGGTTTAACTCACAGCGCTGTACATCTGCCAGTGTAGCCAAGCCCTTAGAAATCAAGCAAGTATATAGCCAATATTCTTAACCTCAAGTACAAAAATGATATGTGTACAAATAGGATGAATAGATATAGTAGACCATAACCTTTACAGAGATATGTTACATGGCACAGGCAGCACAAAACATATTCCAGTTATGTCATATTCCCATAAAGCATTATGGGGTACAGCAGGGGTAGGCAACCTTTCAGAAGCGGTGTGCCGAGTCTTCAGTTATTCACTCTAATTTAAGGTTTCACGTGCCAGTAATACATGTTAACGTTTTTAGAAGGTCTCTTTCTATAAGTCTATAATATATAACTAAACTATTGTTGTATGTAAAGTAAATAAGGTTTTAAAAACGTTTAAAAAGCTTCATTTAAAATTAAATTAAAATGCAGAGCCTCCCGGACCGGTGGCCAGGACCCGGGCAGTGTGAGTGCCACTGAAAATCCGCACGCGTGCCATAGGTTGCCTACACCTGGGGTACAGTGTCACAGCAGGGACCTGTGTTGCACAGTCATAGAGCACGTTAGAGTAGGTCTCCAGCTAACTTAACTTAATTTAACCAGCAAAGGATTGGTACAGCAGAACTCCACTCCTTCACACACACCCCAAAACAATCCTGCCATGTCTGATCCCTCCCTGCACACCAGAGGGGTGACTGCACAGGAACTGGTTCTGCTGCCTCTGCTGGCCCTTTATCAACAGAGAGCTGCCCTTCATCAGGGTAAGTTTTCCCCTGGCCAGCTACAGTCAGAACCCATCTATTTTATGCCACCAAAGTGACACAGAATGGACACATTCTCTGGGCAGTGAAAAGCCAGGGCCACTGTTTATAAGAACTTGATTTCAAATATCTGGTAAAGGTATTGAGCTTTAGGAGCTTTAGGAGAGGTGCCAGAGTGAATGGAAATTAATGTTGATCTGGAGCCCAAACTGTGCTTTAGGATATAGGTCTCCTGAGATGGAGGGGTGGAATGTCAGGGACAGCAAAGTTTCAGCGCACTCCTCCCACCATCACAAGACCGGAGGCTGGAGGCCAGTGAGGCTGAATGGGTCTAACTGCCAAACAATGGAACTACCATCTTAGGTGACCTGCCTGACCAACTGGGAAAAATCCAGCTGAGGCAAAAGAGAGACTTCAGAGAGAGCCCCTCAAACAAAAATAGTTGGTCAATAGGATAAATGGGCTCAGGCACAACCAGGGAGGGTGGGATTTTGAGAACAGGGTGTTTCCCTGAGAGGAGAGAGCAGTCTGGGAACATCTCTCTAAAGAAGGTAAACAGAGACCAGACTGGGTCCCAAGAGCTCCTTGGCTTCCAAAAAGAATATAAGTTGAGTCTGTTCCATTCCTGTAACTCGAGGGAAGCCCACCTAACATACCTTGTAGCGAGGCATCCAATTAGATGAGTCTAAACATACACATAGACTGGCTGTTGTTTTAAAAAAAAAATCTTATACTTTGTTCTATTTGCTAATAAACATATTTGTTTTAGGTGGGCTGCTTTTCACTACAGCATTGGTCACAGGCTCCCAAAGGGAAGTGTCCAGTTGGACCTGTGTGGTAATAAGCTATTGACATAGGTGAGGTGATGTACCCACATCCCAGTCTAAGAGTGAGATAACTGCAAAATTTCACCAAACAGGTAAAGGCACGAGGCCTGACATCCGAGGGTGGGAGGGGCAGCACTCGGAGACACCAGGAAGGGAACTGAGGTGCAAGCAGCCCCATAACTGTGACAGATACATTTGTATTTGTGTTATAAATCAAAATTAGTAAATAAACACAACAGTTTGACTTGTGTAACCAATGGTGGCCAAGCATGAAGGGGCATACGAATGTTTAGCATATCTGGCACGTAAATACCTTGCTATGCCAGCTACAAAAGTGCCATGCAAACGTCTGGTCTATTTCAGGTGACACTGTAAATAAGAAGGGACAACATTATCTCACGTAAATGTAAACAAACTTGTTTCTCTTAACAATTGGCTGCACAAGAAATAGGACTGAGTGGACTTGTAGGCTCTCAAGTTTTACATTGTTTTGGTTTTGAGTGCAGTTATGTAACAAAAAAATTGACATTTGTAAGTTGCACTTTCATGATAGAGATTGCACTATGGTACTTGTATGAGCTGAATTGAAAAATACTATTATTTTTACAGTGCAAATATTTGTAATAAAAATAATATAAAGTGAGCACTGCACACTTTGTATTCTGTGTTGTAATTGAAATCAATATATTTGAAAATGTAGAAAAACATCCAAAATATTTAAATTTCAATTGGTATTCTATTGTTTAACAGTGTGATTACAACTGCGATTAATCACAATAAATTTTTTTGAGTTAATCATGTGAGTTAACTGATTAATCGACAGCCCTATAAAACACCAGAGACTAATGTCTTATACCCTTAAAATTAGTTTTCCCAGCTCAACTATTCTAAAAACGTTTGCTTCTTGGCTGAACTTTTTAGCCAATTTTTGTATTTTGCTATCCAGTTTATGATGGAAGTAGCACTGCTGTAATGGGGGTGCATTTTACAACACTACCTCAGATATGAAACCACTGAGTCTCGATTTCTAATCAGGTAGGCTGCAATATGGATTTAGGGATTTAAAAGAGCTCTAACATGGTTCAGTTCCCCCCATGCATACTGGCTGGCCAAACCACATTAGAAACTGGTTCACATTGAAGGGTGTTTATACCCTGTTCCCAAACTGGTTTAAAGATCTGTACACAGGTGGCCTGTAGGGGAGGCAGCATCTGCAATAGCTGTCTGGAGAGGGGAGTTTGGGGGGCCAAATAGCGTCTGAGTTGAAATCTACCCTTCCAAGAAGAGTGAACTTACTGAGGCCCTAAGGAGCTCTGCAGGAGACTGAGAAGTGACGCTAAGGGGAAGGCCCCTACACACCCTCTCAACATCTAGGAGTTCAGATTCCTCTGACACAGCAGGATGGGTGCTTGAGAACTCTTTGGCAGCCTCCCCTAAGTCTTCACCAATAAGTTTCAGTTCTTTACTTTGGACCCAGTGCAGCTGCAGAGCCACAGATACCTAAGCCCCATTGGGTAAGTGGCCATATAGTTGCTAATCTGATACAGGAAGGAACCTGACTGTAGTGTATAATCAGAGTAGCTTTCCCAGTGTTCCATGGTGAGAGCTGGAATCTATGGAGATCATTATGCCGAGTAACTTTACACTGAAAAACTATACATATCCTCCGTCCTAAGGTTGCTATGTATAACAGACCTGGCTTATCAGCTTCTGAATCTGCCTTCATTTGAAAATCATGCCTATTTTTTTCATTTAATAAGGCAATACATTTTCCTAATGCTTTCCTGGAGCTCGTAAAATCAAAGATGTGAAAATTCATCTACAGATTTACACTACACCAGGGGTCGGCAACCTCTGGCACGCGGCTCGCCAGGGTGCTTACCCTGGCGAGCCGCGTGCCAGAGGTTGCCGACCCCTGCACTACACTGTCTTATGTCATTTTCATGGTACTTGCAAGTGGTAAAGGTGGGGAGTAGCCTGCTTCTTCCAGAGTGTTCCACACTGCCTCTTGCATCCCCTTCTGACAAGCCAGAGAGTCAGTTCTCAAAGGCTCTAGCCAGATTTTCAGGTGCATCTGCAGCATCAATATGTAATAACTGAGTCATTTTAAAAGGTAATTCCAAGGTTATTTCTGCCCTCAGAAATAAAGTGCTACCTCATAATTAAAGAATAAAGAGAATAACATTTCTAATCACCAGGCTTTAATTAGGCTGACAATTATGTATACAGTGCTGCAAGAACTGTATTATCTATATTTGTTATCATTCCCCCCATAGGAATTTTAACCCATTCCTTGCTACAAAGCAGTATAGTGGCATTCCTTTGAAACACAAATGTTCCATTATAATGTACCTACTAACATACCTTATATGTGGACTAGAAGCTAATGTGTGTTTTTCCCCATCTGTCTCATGAGCAGTGGAATGGGAATCAGAGGGCCTATGTTCCCTGGAGGGACTGTTGTTGAGGGGACAGCAGGGGAACACATGGAATTAGGCTGGAAGCAACTTGGCCACATGGACAGAGTAGAGCAAAGGGTTTAATAAAGTTCCATTTGTTCATCTTAATGTGTGTTCAGCTTCACTATTTGCTAATGAAACAACTAAGTAGAATAGTTGCCATGCCTCCCTGCTGTATCTTCATATAAAGTGTCATAGCTTTCTGGTTTTATGTGATTATCCTGCACACTATTCTATTCAGGTTCTTATGACACCCTAATCACCAAAGTACCTGAGAGCCTTCCAGTAGTGTACTAAACACTGTGGCTAACATCTGTCACATGTGGTTCTCTCCTCCCTTTTTCTCACCAAGGGGAAAATTGAGAAGTTGTTTGATTTTTATGTCGGCCGTGCTGCGTGTGTCTGTTATTGAAGGCCACGTCAAAGTACTTCTTACCCTTAGAATGGAAAGTGTTGGTGTTTGATATGGTTCTTCTATCCTGTGGGAGTACGTTCCACAGCCTGGAACAGACCCAAAGAAAGCTCTGTCTCCTATTCAGAGAGATTTACGCTGGTCGTGGACAGCTTCATTGTACCTAAGGAACAGAGTTGTTGACATGGTCCTCATCCTGGAGCTTCAGGCGATCTTTTAAGTATCCTGAACCATTGAGTTCCTTGAAGATAAAAGGGTGTTACCTGTCAGCTCTTTGTTCCTGGGGAACAAGGGCACAGTATCCAGCCAGTCTGACTCACAAAGGACACCCCTCTCCCCACCTCTGCTTGAACTAAAACTGATCAGAAGAAAGACTTACAAAAATCAATGAAAAGGCAGTGGGAGACACACCTAAACCCCTCTGAACAAGGGTGACACAATTAAGGCAACTCCACTAGCCTCATTTGCATTGAAGATGGGACAGGGACGCATCTCCATCAGCATACAGAATGGAGAACGGAGATTCCAAGGCAAGAACTGCACGGAACTCTGGGACCAGAAAAGCAGGGAAGCACTGCATGATGGGGGATCTCTGCTCCAGATGTTAATGAACCTACACCTGCACACACCCAGCTCAGTAGTTATCAGATCAATTCTAGTAATAAATCCTTTATTGGTATCCAAAATACTGAAGCTGCCTAATTGCATTGTGAGCTCCCTCGAAGGAACACCGCCCATCGCCAGGAATGATCAGTTCCTATTGTCTAGCCTGAACAAAACAGCTTTGGTATACTCCCTTGAGCCATCAGTTTACCCACAAACAAATCTAGTGTTCTCCCTTGAACCACTGTTGTTTCCCTACCAAACCCCCCTACCCATGATCAAATAAGTGTTCTGATGCCTGGATCCAAAATCTGCATCAGTTCCATTGGGAACTCATCTTCTCCTGCCTGATCGTGCTGGGGGCTCTGCCTGTCTCCAGCACTCTGGACCCTCAGCTACCACCACGACATGGGAACCCTGACCGGTTGAAGCTTCACAGAGTGGTGAGAATCCATCTCTCTCCCTCTCTCTCTGTTTTTTTATTTTTCCTACTCTAGGTATAGCTTTCTAACTCTGACTTGTGTTATCGGGTATAGTTTTCTAAACCTGACTTTTGTCATCAAATTTAAGGTAGATTTAATATTGCAACTGTTTTGTTTGTTTGGCTCTCTTTGTGTGGTTATTACATGGCAATAAATAACTGGTTACTACCCTCCGTGTGTGTGTGTGTGTTTGGCTTCCCTATTTGCTCTGCAGCAACGCTCCTCTTACATAAGCTACAGATCCCTACACTAAAAATCCTGTGGGGTTTGCTCATCAAGTGGGTTACTACCAGAACAATTGTAACGTGAAAGTGGGGATAGGGACGTGCTGAACCTGTGGCATAGGAGGGTGGCAGCTTGGAAGTGCTGTTCGACCCAGTCCGCTCAGACGCACTCTATTAATGTGTGTGTGTTCATCTGATTCTGGGGCTGGAGGATCCCAGCTTTGGGGACCTTAGGTCATGCAAGATAGCTCCACTGGGAGGGAACTTGCAGAAGGGAAAGTAGAGCTCCATATGAAAATACAAGTGACACAAGCAGTACATTGATAGGATTACAAAATCCCTCTTCCCTCCCCCCAGAAGAGTAACCCTAATAAATGAGCATACCCCAAAGTAACGGGCAAATCTGGTAATAAATGGTGGAGAATGCAGGGAGCACGTGACCCTAATCACGTGGTAATTGTTCAGTAGTTGCTGCAGAGTGGAAAAACTGAGGCACGGACCGGAGCAAACTCTCTCTTCCTTTTTCAGACTAAGCTCCTTTAGCGAGGTCCCTCTCTCATAGAATATTTGTTAACATCCTGTAACTTTTAAGTTAAGAATCATGCTTAGAATAACTGTAGGACCGTGCAATAAGGAGTTAACAAGTTGTGCCTTAAATGTAAAGATTTTAGAGCAATACTGTGACTGCGTGAAAGGGTTTTTGGTAGGGATCATTAGTGAGAAAAGGGAAGTAGAGATGGCTAAAAAAAAACCCTTGGCTGCTCGCTTGAGACAGGAGAAAACCAACAAGTTAGAGAGATGGGTAATGAAGAAGGGGAAATGCTCCTGGGAAAGGGGGTGCTTTAAGGGTGAGAATCCCCTGATTGAAGCGAGTCTGAGTTTTGAACAATATTGCACAACCATTAAACCACGTGGTAGCGCAAAGGTTGCGGCTGTTGCATCGGCATTATTTTATGCATGTCTGCAAATGGTTGAAATGGTAAAGGGAAGGCAGGAACTGGAGCTGGAAAAAAGCAGTTACAACAGCGTTTGTACAAATGTGAGACAGGCGGGTGTGAATTTATAGCAGAAAAGCTTAAAATGATGACTGTACTTAGAAATATGCAAGAGGAGAGAGACAAGGCAAGCAGAAATGCAGAACAGTATAGGAAAGAGTTAACCCACACAAAAATTGTTTTAGAAGAAGCGAGAGCAGCAACTCGCTTCCTGGCAGATGAAAATAAGGCAGCAGCAGGCCATCAGGAGTGTGAGGCAAAGATTAGTAAATTGCATGCCCAACTTAGTGCCCATAAGGGGGTGGTAGCAGTTATAAGATTGAGAGAGGATTGTGATTTGGAGCCCCCTAGGAAAATAGAGACCCCTGATGCTATCCCCGATTGGCCACACATGCATCATGTTGCCCCTGTTTCCACCAGGGAGGTTAAACACATAGTTACAGGAGTCGATCTTCCCACAACAGAGCTGGTCTCGGACGTAGTAAGATGGTCTCCTAGTCAAGCCAAGGCTATTGCTGAGAGACTGGGGCCACTAAACTGTGACACCATCGTTGCATGCAATGGCTCGCATTTGGCAAATGTATCCCTCTGCTGACGGCATGGACTTAACCCAGTTGGTTCAGTTATGCGCCTCTCCTTGTAATTCAGATGCTCTGGACATAGGCATAGGTTCTTGGGAGCAGACTGCTGCTAGACCCTGGGAATGGATAAGTGCTCTTAAAATATTACTGCCTGCTTCTTCCCTTAAGAAACTATATATAATGGAAAAGCAGAAACCAGGAGAGGCCCCTGAAGCTTACCTAATTTGAAAGAAGATGCTGGCAGCTCTCTCTGATTCATTAACCCAGACAGAAGAAAATGGGATTATCACTTCCCATTATCAGGGACCCAAATTAGTACAGAGCACTTATGCAGGACTAAATTCTCAGACAAAAATGATCATGGGGGCTGTGGATATAGAACACCTAACCTGGAATGAACTAGTGGCAAAAATCAAACAGGCAGGGGATTTGCTGCGAGAGACTGATGTCTTAAAAAGACAAATCAGCAAAAAGACTACCTCAGAGCCCATGCAGGCTATCATATTTGCGAATAATGGACCTCACTCTGCCAGTCACCCTCCCAGGGCCGTCCCTACCCATATGCAAAGTACACAGCTGCGTAGGGCACCAGGAAATTTGGGGCACCAAATTTCCTGGTGCCCTGTGCAGCTGCGTGCTGCCCCAGCCCCGCCTCTTCCCACCCCTGCTCTGCCCCCACTCCCCCCCTTCCCCAAAGCCCCTGCCCCACCTCTGCCCAGCCCCAGCTTCACCCCTACTCTACCCCTTCCCCAAAGCTCTTGCCCTGCTCCGCCCCACCCCCACCCCCCTCTCCGAGGACTGCAGCAGGGCTGGGTCTGCACTCACCGGCGGCAGGAAGTGTAGCGACCTGGCCCCAGCCACGCCACCAGTGAGTGCTGGGGGGCAGTTCTCCCCCTACCCCCCAAGCCAGCCCTGCAGAGGCCTGGGGTCCCACACACACCCTGCGGGGGTGCTGCGTAGAGCCCCAGAGTAGCTAGGAACAGCCCTGCGCCCTCCCAATTCTAATCCACCTACCTTCCACAACCCTGGGCAGCACCAACACAAGGAGCCCCCTCGGAACATGATTTGGAAGGAGCTGGTGAACTTAGGGGAGATGTAGCAGGGGGTCACCCCGCTCCTGCCCTGAAGGGCTTGAAATCAGCCCTTAAAGAGTGCTGCAGGGGTAAAAGCAGCCCTGGAGGGGGCTGCAGCGCTGAATGCTGGGCTGATTGGGGAAGCAGCCGCAGCTGGGCCATGCCCCAATCAGGCCTCAGCTGGCCCTATATAAAAGGCTGGGAGCCAGGTGCTTAGCAGAGTCTCTCTCTGTTTGTAGAGGGAGATGGGCCTGGCTGCAGGGAGCTAGAGACAGGGTACTCAAGTGGAGCAGGGCTCAGGAAAGGTAGAGGAGCTGGGGAGCTCCAGCCTAGAAAGCCCCAGGCTGCGGCCTAGCAAAAGGCAAATAGGTACTGGGGGTTGCAGAGGGCAGCCCAGGGGTAGGCCAAGGCAGCAGGTCCAAACCCAACCTTGCCAGTGATGAGTAGGCTGATACTGCAGTCTGCCCCAGGGTGTGGGGCTAGATAATGACTGGCAGTAGCCTTATACTGAGGTGAGGTGGGGGTTCCATGGGGAGATGAGACCCTAAGACTGAAAGGTTACTGCTAGGGGGAAGCACCCCAGATATAAGGGCACTGGGGTCCAGGGAGGGACGTGGGGGCCAGAGGACAGGCGGATCACTGGCCTGCAGAGGGTGCTCCGGAGCTGGAATGAGCTAATTTCCAGAAGTCACCAGCAGGAGGCGCTGCAGGGGTGAGTCTGCTCCTATACAGGAGGATATAGGAAAATATGATCACCAGCCCCTCAGCATCCTGATTAATGCTTTGTCTCAGGTCATGCGGAGAACAGAGTTAATGCAGGGAGCCCCCCACTGCCCTGGTACCGAGTGTGTTCCCCACGCCCACTCCATGTCAAAACCAGATCCCTGCCCTCTCTTCTGAGTGGAGGTACTCGATGGAGTCTGCCGATCAGTAAGGATGCCCGGTTTCCCGTGGGCCTCCCCAGCTGACCACAAAACTTCAGTGCAAGGTATGGGGGAGACCGACTGTGAGAGCTACAGTGGGGATCCCAGGGATGTTAGCCCAATTGCTAGTGGACATCGGAGCATCAGTAAACATTCTAAGTCCCCGGTGGCTCTCTGGAGGGAGACCCACTGCTAAACAGGTTCAGCTCAGAGGGTATGGGGGAGAAATCCAGGAAGCTCCCGTCTGGCAGGATGTTCCCTTGCAAATTGACAGACTACAGGGACAAGTAGAATGCTGTTCCCTGACCTGTGTGATCAGTTATAGTTTTCTAAACCTGACTTTTGTAATCAAATTTAAGCTAGATTTAATATTGTAACTGTTTTGTTTGTTCAGCTCTGCTTGCATGGTTATTACGTGGCAATAAATAACTTTTATGGTTAAGGTGGTTACTTCCCTCCCTCCCTCCCTCTTTGTCTCCTTCTCTTTTTGTGTGTGTTTTTGGCTTCTGTATTTGCTCTGCCACAACGGTTCTCTTACCTAAGCTAAAGATCCCTGTAGCTCATCTAGTGGGTTACTACTAGAACAACTGTAACGTGAAAGGGGATAGGGATTGCTGAACCTGTGGCATAGGAGGGTGGCAGCTCAAAAGTGCTGTTCGACCCAGCCTCCTCAGGCATACTCTATTCCGGTGCGGTGCCTGTGGCATATGAGAGTGGGAGTTTAGAAGTGCTATTTGACCCAGGCTGCTACGTCCAAGGGCATATAAGGGGTCAGCTTGGGAGTGCTGATTAACCCAGTCCTCTCAGACAGATGTGTGTTCTCATCTGCTTCTTGACTGGAGTAACTTAGCCCCGGGGAACCTAGGTCCTGCAGGATAGTTCTATTGGGAGGGAACTTGCAGCAGGGAGAAGTAGAGCTCCGTAGGAGAACACAACTGACACAAGCAGTACGTTGATAGAATTACAGAACATACCATCCCCCCCAGAAGAGTAACCCTAATAAATGAGCATACCCTAAAGTAATGGACAAATCTGGTAATGGGGGTGACATTCCAGCACCATTGATGTCAATGGCAAAGCTCTCTTTGTCTTCATTGGGCCAGGATTTTGCTGAAGAGCACTACACTACACCAAACTTCATCCAAAAATAGGGGGAAAGGAAGGAGGCAATCCTGCCTGTAAGCATTCCTGGAAGATCTTATCTCTGATGCCTGTTATAAACTGTTTTGCATACTGCTGCCTGACATCTGATCTTAAAACATCTAGTGCAGCAACTTGCACAAAATATAATTTTAATACAGAAACCATAAATTATAAAGTTTCATCTGCTTATATCTTAATGGAAGATAATCATAGCCTGGTATCTCTTCATTCTTAAAATATTGTAGCAAATACATTTCATTGTTCATTCTAGCATTCACCTTGGGGCCATACAACCTGGATGTTCTAAGTGTGATACAAAAGACACGTATAATGGATGTATTCTAGTTAGATGTGCAGGTGCAGGATGCTCTTATCAGAGACCGTGTCATAAAAGTCACCCTCATTTCAACGGGGCCTAGCAGTGCTGCTCACCTGGTAAACTTTTATAAACTAGGCATAACATTTTGCTAAATATCTCAGCCCTGGGACTAATTTAAAAAAAAAAAGTGTGTCCAGACTGTAGTTAAGAGTGTGGAAGACATGACTAGATATTATGTTTCAGTTGCTCTTTTGCATTTCTAACTCAAACCAGCTATGTTTAATTTAAATAAAATCCTACAGTCCATTGTCCACTCACTTTTATTCAGACCAATCAACTTTGCGGAAACCTCTCCTCCTTTTCCTCTACTGATCCTGTACCTTCAATATGGCTGGGAAGACAGCAGGGGTGAGGTAGCTTTCCTTCCTGACCCCTCCTCTCCCCCGTTGGTCAGAGGAGGGAGAAGTCATGCCAGCTGGATCCTTTACCAGAGGGAGCTATCAGAGAGGACCCTAACAATCACTGCTAGCTTGGCTCTGCTCAGAGTAGGCCCAGTTACTACAGTGCTGATCTATGTACCCAGAGAGCAACAGACCCCACCATCTTCTATTACATTTAGGACTCTTCTACAAACTTTGTCCCCACCTACCCAGATCAAATAAGATGTTTGGCCAAAATCCAAAGATCCTTTGGTTTCAAATGCCCCAAAAGCTGAAGGGCAGGAAAAGAGCATCCCCTATGCCGACACTAATACAACTCCCACTTCAGCAAATGTAGGAAGGGCTTGAGTGGAGAGCAGCAGTACCCATCCAGGCTTCTCAGACACCTTCCACAACCTGGATACAGCCAGACACACCAGAGGTGATTCCTGAACCAGACCTCCCATGTCATGCCATGCAGCGTTGTCATTGGGACTATGAGTCAGCTAATGTACCATGCATGAAGAAGAAAAAGAAACACTGGTTAATGTCAGCCCATTGTAATGATAAACAGAGTGTTTAGTACTGTGACAAGATTCTTCAAAATATACAAAAAAAGACAGTGACGAGCTGAAAACTGAACTCTCAAAGGCATTTCAGCCCGAACACGCAACAAACATGCACATTTTCCTTTGTAACTGTATGTAGACATTTATATTGGTTCCCATTATCAGGAAAGGTGGGTTAAATGCAATCCATTGCAAACTAATGGGATATAATTAAAAAAACCCAGCTCTTACTCTAATTATAAAACCATCAAATGTCTCTAAACAAATGGGGCCAGATCCTCAGCTGCTGTAAATTCGCATAGACCCATTGACTTCAGAGAGCTAAGGAGGTGACCCACAGACTTTATAGCTTACCCTGAAGCCAATCAAATTAAGGTCAGATGAAGTGGCAGAGAGAGACGACTTCAAAGTCCTGGGCTTCCCATTCACAGCTAGAAATGCAGTTTTAAGGTACACGTCAATGCAACCTTAACTCTACTCCTTGGAACTGGCAATAGCCTCTAGGAATTATCTACATGCACTCTAGCTGCAGTCACTATGGTAAGTGTAGCTATATTGAATGGTGGAGGGATTAGTGGAGCAGCTTGGCAGGAGCTGTGATTGTGATTTGAAATGATCTGGGGGGGCACTGCCCTTTGGGGGGTCTGAGCCCCATTCCCTCCCCTCCCCTTGTTTGTGTGTTCAAAGGAAAGACATGCACATGTACTTGAAGGGTCCTGTAGACCTTATCTTGGCGCTGAGTTTTGTAGGTTGTGTCAGAAGCAGTGCACAGGGGTCGTCTTACCATGAGGATTGTCAGCAGCAAGGTGGAATATAAGAATGATCTGTAGGTGTAATGATGGGTAAGTGAAAGTATAGTGTTAGATGGCAACTTGTGCCTAAGGGTGAAGGGGTTGTAAAAGAAGATGAAGGTATCATAAAATGTAGCAGGCATGGTGGTGTTTCTGGAGAGTGGGCTAAGTATTTGAGTGTAGGGCACACATAGGTAGCTCCTGTTCAGTACAGCTGAACACCTAAACACAAGTGTTGCCTTAGCAAAGAGAAGGCATTACACTCTGTGCCAAAGTAATCATGTGCTCTTTCACTGCGTGTTCTGCACTGTCTGCAAAGGCAGAGTATGAGTCTGGGTATTACGGGGCATCACTCAAAGAAGGCAGAGTTAAGGTTGCCTGGGTATGTACCTTAGCTCCTATATTTCCTGATTTTCAGATGTTTGAATTTTGCTGAACTTGACATTCTGGAAGGAGCACGAGGCAACTTGAGTTCTTACGTTAATTAAGTTTTTTGTCAGTGAATTTCCCAGTATTTTTAACAGAAAGAAACATTTTTTGTAGGAGTTAAGGCTTGTCTACAAAGGCAAGTTAATCCAGAATAACAAGTGCAATGGCTATTCAGCACTAACTCCCTGTGGTCATTTGTATTCCACACTAAGAGTGCCTTCATGCAGTTTAGTTTAGTTCACTTAAAATCGGATTAACCTCAACTGGTTACAATCTTTATTTAGCTGGCCATAGTTATCACATAGGTTTACACTGAGGCACTGATGTGGTTAGCTAAAGGTAAAGGATGCTATGTGATTCCTCAGTGCTCCCCCCTCTCCTGTACACTATTTATAGTTATAATGGTCATAGGCACTGACTCCGTGGGTGCTCTGGGGCTGGAGCACCCACGGGGAAAAGTTAGTGTAACAGAAGCACCCACCAGCAGCCAAGCTCCCCTCCCCTCCGCCCCACCTCCTCCTCCTCCTCCTCCTCCTCCCCCCCTGAGCGCGCTGTGTCCCCGCTCCTCTGCCTACCTCCCAGCGCTTCCCGCCTGGCTGTCGCCAAACAGCTGTTTGGCAGCATTAGCATGCTCCGGGAGGGGGGAAGGAGCAGGAACATGGCGCGCTCAGGGGAGGAGGCGGGGCCGGGGTGGGGATTTGGGGAAGGAGTTGCAATAGGGGCGGAGTTGGGGCAGGGACTTTGGGGAAGGGGTTGGAAGAGACGGGGCTGCATGGAAGGAGTAGAGTGGGGCCAGGGGCAGGATGGGGGTCAAGCACCCACGTGAAAGAGGGGAAGTCGGTGCCTATGATAATGGTCATGCTTTGAAATGTTTGGAAGCTGAAATTACTGATGGCAGGAAGAGAAATCTCAGCTATGGCCTATGTCCCAAAATCTTGACAGTTTTATTCCCTGTTAGTTACAGTAACTAAGCATGTGAGAGAAGACGGGTCTCTCTCTCTCTCCACCTTACTCTTCCACCATCCCCTGCAACATAGAGCCCCCCTTCCAACATTTCTTGTTAACCTTCCTCTTCCCACCTCATTAAGTCACTAGCACTTGAGAAGCCATTAGCATGTATAAAGTTGCTCTCTCCGTTTGGCGCCCACTGCTGCTGTGTACACGTCACAGGCAGCAGCTTGCTGAAGGATCACACACTTCCTTGGTTATGTAGGCTGGCCTGTACACCATGCCAAGCACCACTCCCCTACTATCTACCCCCAGTTGGCCCCTTGCCCTCACTCTTGCCAGGCCTCCCCAGCCATGTTCCTGGTCCACCCATTCTAACCCTGCTCCAAGCTGGCTCCCTCCATTCGCCACTCTGGCTTGCCCTAACCCCACATGGGGATGATGTGTACTTTAACTTTGCATCCGAAGAAGTGGGTATTCACCCACGAAAGCTCATGCTGCATAACGTCTGTTAGTCTATAAGGTGCCACAGGATTCTTTGCTGCTTTTACAGATCCAGACTAACACGGCTACCCCTCTGATACTTTAACTTTGTATTTCTTGGCTTTCAGAGGTTGAAGTTTAGCTACTCTCCACATTCTGGAAGGCCACTAGGCAACCTCAACTCTGTGTTAATTAAATTTTGAGGGCATTTAATTTCCTTTATTTTATTTTTTTAATTTTCAGCACCCCTATGTACCACAGCCCAGTTCTCCCCCTCTGCTGCCCCTTGCTCCTTCGCAATGATTAACCACCAAATGGACTGGCTATATAATGGCCACTTCGCTGCCCCTGCATCATCTCCTCACTGCCTTTTCTCTGCTGGTCCAGCACAGCCTGGTTCTTCCTCCCCAGCTGTTCACCCCAGGGAGAGGCAGGCATCAGCATGGGACCCACAGGTTGAGAAACTGGGGAGAGGATGTATGAATATTGCAGAGACTAGCATGGGTCAGTGGGGACATTTTTGAAGGGGGGCATTGACATGGGGTAGGCATGAGAAGAAGGGTGGTCCTGTGGATAGGAACAGGGCTTGGGAAACGTGGATTCAGTTCTCTGATCTGCAGCAGACTTCCTGTGTGACCATGGGCAAGTCACATAGTCTCTTTGTGCCTCAGTTCCCCATCTGTAAATGCGGATAATAGCACTGCCCTGCCTCACAGGGGTGTTATGAGGATAAATACATTAAAGATTGTGAGGTGCTCGGACACTACAGTAATGTGTGCCATATAAGTATCCATCACTGATTGATTTGATGGCTGTGAGGGCTTTAGTGGGGGCAGATGAAGCCTCCACAACATCCCCCACTGTACTGTCCTTTCCATCCCACTTTCCCCTGCACTGTTCAAACACTCCCCCTTGCTGCTCCAACCCCCATATCCCCACAGATTATTCAGACTCCCCTACCACTGCTCCAATTCTTCCATCGTGCCCATTGCCCCAAGTCCCCTCCTCACCTCTGCCCTGCCCCATGCACCTGTTAAGGTGGCGGCACTGGGAGGAGTGTGTATACCAGCTGGAGGCAGGAAGGGGTAGGAGAGTGGAGAGGCAGAGTCCCTACCCCAGATCTGGGTCTAGTATATGGGGAAGGGGACTTTCATCTTCCCTCTAGTTAATCAATGCTGATTAGGGTTGCCAGGCATCCAGTTTTTGACCGGAACACCAGGTCGAAAAGGGACCCTTTCGGCTCTGGTCAGCACTGCTGACTGGGCTGTTAAAAGTCCACTCAGCAGCACAGTGGGGCTAAGGCAGACTCCCTCCCTGCCCCAGATCTGTGCAGCTCCCAGAAGCAGCCGGCATGTTCCTGCAGCCCCTAGGTGTAGGTCAGGGAAGCTCGGTGTGCTGCCCACACCCTGAACACCATCTCCATAGCTCCCATTAGCCAGGAACCATGGCCAATGGGAGCTGCGGGGATGGGGCCTGCGGGCATGGGCAGCGTGCAGAGTCCTCTGCCCGCCCCTGCGCCTAGAACCCAGAGGGAAATGCTGGCCGCTTCCAGGAGCCGCCTAAGGTAAGCACCGCCCAGAGCCCGAACCCCCTCCTACACCCCAACCCCCTGCCCCAGCCCTTAGCCCCCTCCCAGACCCAAATTCCCTCCCAGAGCCCACACCCCCTCCCACATGCCAAACCCCCTGGCCCCAAAGCCCCCTCCTGCACCCCAAAGCCCTCATCCCTGGCACCACCGCAGAGCCTGTACCCCCAGCCAGAGGCCTTACCCGCTTCTGTATCCCAACCCCTTGCTCCAGCCCTTTGAAAATAAGTGAGTGAGCAAGGGTGGGGGAGAGCAAGTGACAGCGGGAGGGGGATGGAGTGAGTGGGGGCAGGGCCTTAGAGAAGGGAGGGGCAGGGGCAGGGCTAAGGGCTAAGGGGTGGGTCAAGGATGTTTGGTTTTCTGCAATCAGAAAGTTGGCAACCCTAGTGCTGATGCTTCTCTGTAATAATCCCACAGGTGGGAAAAGTAGCCATATGCCGAGCAATCATTCTCTCATGTGCATAGAACATGTGTAATTTATGATCTTTCAGAAAATAGTTAGAGCTCCTTCTAAATTCGCTGTACAAATTAGTAGCACACATTTCACAAAACCATAACTCCTTAACAGAGGCAGATAGTACCAACATGCATGGGTTTAACTCAGGTTTCAATGGGCCCAGCATGTTCCCTTGAGCCACCCTTATAATGTGATAACAGGCTGCCTGGAATTGCTTGCCCTAGTCTTGCTGAACATGTATGTTTCAATCTCTTTGGCATGTGAGTGTTTGGCACATACCTATTTTATATAATTATATACATAGTTGAGTCTATAAAATGCTTTTTTGGGGTAGGTTGTAACTCAAGACCCATTGTTCAAATTACCCCAAATTTGGAGGAGTGACACTGCCCATCTCCCCCATGAGGCACAGTAAATTTCAAAATAATCTAAGTAAGCATGTAGATTTTAGAGCACTTAAATGAGTCTTCCTTTAAACGTAAAGTGCTGCTCAACCAAAACTATAGTGGAGCTGGCTCTCCCCTACAATATATATATCCCCTACACCTCTGTATAAGGAGTCATTACCTGGTCACCTAAAGGTTACATGTTGTCGGAATTCAACAAATAAATAAGAGACTGGTAAAGATGGCTGCAAGAAACTGAAGAATAGTAGTTAGTCTTTCAGAGATACTTATTATGGGCTTCACGATCCAAATACAATTGTTTTCCATTAATAAAGTGAAGTAATGTTGATGAGGTGTGTTGGTTTGCTATGCAGGGAGGTTAGATAAGTGGAAACATTACCCATCTTCTTTTTCCTGTCAAAGGACAATCAAATCTCTCAATAACTTCCATTTCCATCCAGATTTTCAAAATAAATGTTGCGGGATGTTTTGTCACCTTGCCCAGTATGATAAGATCAATGGAAGGTACATGAATGACTTCCAGCGGCAACAAGTTTAGCAGAGTTCCTATTGGTTCAGCCATGGCAAGACTTGCTTTTTTGGCTCAGCTACCACCACAAAGGTTCTAGTTCAAGCCTCAACCATGGCCAAATGCAAGGCACACACACAGAGTTAAAGCACCAGATGCAGTATTCCCTTAACTGTTTAAATCTGCTTTAGTATCTGGCTGTTAGTTGGCTTGCGTGTTTGTGTTCTTCCTGTGTGCTTTCCCAGCTCTATGCAGAAAGCTGGTTCAGCTGAAATCTTGTTGCCTCAGTAGCGCTGTTTAGGCTGCTCAGTGCTTCTGTCCTTGAAGCTTCAACGTTATTAGTAGATAGCATGGCATATTAGTTTAGCAGACTTTGATGTTACTCATAAAGGAAGACCACAGGCATGGTTTAGTGGCCAAAGGCACTCGGCCAGGTTTATTGCTGTTTATTTACCCTCCTAGTGCCCTGGCTCCATGGTTACAGGTACACTAACACATGAGTGCCCTGTGGCAAGGAACGACTCAGTCAGTGGTGGAACTTTCCGCTGCCCTCTCGGCCGAACAAAGAATTAAGGCAAAGTACCTCTACATTTATAGACTAAAACGAACAACTAACCTACAAAACTTACACACCACCTGATGTATTTCATGACATCTGTTTGTTACCTCCCCTTGTTCCTGATATCTTGGACAAAACTTCCCTAATCATTGTTTTGTCAAACCATCTTATCTTAGAATCATAGAATCATAGAATCTCAGGGTTGGAAGGGACCTCAGGAGGTCATCTAGTCCAACCCCCTGCTCAAAGCAGGACCAAACCCAACTAAATCAGCCCAGCCAGGGCTTTGTCAAGCCTGACCTTAAAAACCTCTAAGGAAGGAGATTCCACTACCTCCCTAGGTAACCCATTCCAGTTCTTCACCACCCTACTAGTGAAAAAGTTTTTCCTAATGTCCAACCTAAACCTCCCCCTCTGCAACTTGAGACCATTACTCCTTGTTCTGTCATCTTCTATCACTGAGAACAGTCTAGATCCATCCTCTTTGGAACCCCCTTTCAGGTAGTTGAAAGCAGCTATCAAATCGCCCCTCATTCTTCTCTTCTGCAGACTAAACAATCCCAGTTCCCTCAGCCTCTCCTCGTAAGTCATGTGCTCCAGCCCCCTAATCATTTTTGTTGCCCTCCGCTGGACTCTCTCCAATTTATCCACATCCTTCTTGTAGTGTGGGGCCCAAAACTGGACACAGTACTCCAAATGAGGCCTCACCAGTGCTGAGTAGAGGGGAATGATCACATCCCTCGATCTGCTGGAAATGCCCCTACTTATACAACCCAAAATGCCATTAGCCTTCTTGGCAACAAGGGCACACTGTTGACTCATATTCAGCTTTTCGTCCACCGTAACCCCTAGGTCCTTTTCTGCAGAACTGCTGCCCAGCCATTCGGTCCCTAGTCTATAGCAGTGCATGGGATTCTTTCGTCCTAAATGCAGGACTCTGCACTTGTCCTTGTTGAACCTCATCATATTTCTTTTGGCCCAATCCTCTAATTTGTCTAGGTCCCTCTGTATCCTATCCCTACCCTCCAGCGTATCAACCACTCCTCCCAGTTTAGTGTCATCTGCAAACTTGCTAAGGGTGCAGTCCACACCATCTTCCAGATCGTTAATGAAGATATTGAATAAAACCGGCCCCAGCACCGACCCTTGGGGCACTCCACTTGATACCGGCTGCCAACTAGACAAGGAACCATTGATCACTACCCGTTGAGCCCGACCATCTAGCCAGTTTTCTATCCACCTTACCGTCCATTCATCCAGCCCATACTTCTTTAACTTGCTGGCAAGAATACTGTGGGAGACTGTATCAAAAGCTTTGCTAAAGTCCAGAAATAGCACATCCACTGCTTTCCCCTCATCCACAGAGCCGGTTATCTTATCATAGAAGGCAATTAGGTTAGTCAGGCATGACTTGCCCTTGGTGAATCCATGCTGACTGTTCCTGATCACTTTCCCCTCCTTTAAGTGGTTCAGGATTGATTCCTTGAGGACCTGTTCCATGATTTTTCCAGGGACTGAGGTGAGACTAACTGGCCTGTAGTTCCCTGGATCTTCCTTCTTCCCTTTCTTAAAGATGGGCACTACATTAGCTTTTTTCCAGTCGTCCGGGACCTCCCCCGATCGCCATGATTTTTCAAAGATAATGGCCAATGGCTCCGCAATCTCATCGGCCAACTCCTTTAGCACCCTCGGATGCAGCGCATCCGGCCCCATGGACTTGTGCTCGTCCAGCTTTCCTAAATAGTCCCGAACTACTACTTTCTCCACAGAGAGCTGGTCACCTCCTCCCCATACCGTGCTGCAGAGTGCAGCTGTCTGGGAGCTGACCTTGTCTGTGAAGACAGAGGCAAAAAAAGCATTTAGTACACTAGCTTTCTCCACATCCTCTGTCACTAGGTTCCCTCCCTCATTCAGCAAGGGGCCCACACTTTCCTTGACTTTCTTCTTGTTGCTAACATACCTAAAGAAACCCTTCTTGTTACTCCTAACATCTCCGGCTAGCTGCAACTCCAAGTGTGATTTGGCCTTCCTAATTTCACACCTGCATGCCTGAGCAATACTTTTATACTCCTCCCTGGTTATTTGTTCAATCTTCCACTTCTTGTAAGCTGTTTTTTTGTGTTTAAGACGAGCAAGGATTTCACTGTTAAGCCAAGCTTATACTAGATTGAGATGTATCTGTACTACCTGGAATATATTTAGGTAAATATCTAGTGCCTAGTACACGTGCAACAGCTTTGCCAAGTTCATGTACTGAACAGTGAACTTGTAAGCATCTACTTTAACACGTGGCCTGACTTTGCTTCACAGCCTCTGGTTCAGGCCTCAGACCATACACCAGGCCCAGTGCTCCAGCTCTCTCTCTCTACTACACTGGCCACATTAGAAGACGCTATTGTGACACATACGCCCATTGGTGCCCATGGGCAAAGGGTTCAATGTTCATTACGAGCAACCCCTGTTTCAGACCTGACAAACTCACTACACCCAATACGCCACTTTCATGGTATTTATCCATTAAGGCTAGCATGTGTGGTCTCTACTCAAGTCTTGTAACTTATTGATACTCATAATCATTGAAAGATGTGTGTATGGATGTGACATACCACGGTGCAATCCAGACCAGTGAGGGCTGTGTCACTCTTCCCTGCAACCTTGGATGCCTTACAATACCCTGCTGCATTGGCTCCCATCTGGGCCACTCACAAACAGCCTGCCAGCATGCAAGCCACACCCTGGGTGTCTGAGTATAACCGCAGCCTGCCAGCCACACTTTTACCAGCCATGGTTACCTCTGCAGGGTGACCCCAACACACTCCCAGTCCCAGATTTTCCCCCAAAAATGTATGTCTTGTACTGTCCAGCCCTTTCCTGGACAGTTTCAAATGTATTAAGTCCATTATTCCTTTAAGAAATAATATATATTAGCTTGTTGCCTTACATGGAGTTGCCCAGACACTTCAATTTAAGCACACTGGATTAGATAATACAATAAAACAAGTTTATTAACTACAAAGAGGTAGATTTTAAGTGAGTAAAAGTAATGAGGCATAAGAGTCAGAAATGGTTACAAGAAAAATAAAGATAAAATGTTGCCTAATCTAACAAACTCTTTTAGGTTCAAAACAAAGTTTCTCACCATATGCTTCCAGCAGCATTACTGACCAAATCCTTCACGTCAGGACCCCTCCTCCAGAGTCCAGCGGCTGCTTCTTTTGTCTTCTCAGGTGCAAAGAGTGAGAGGGAGGAGGGGTCTTGGAGTGTTTTCCCCTCCTTTTTATAGTTTTTGTCCCTCTTTGAGAACCATTTCCAGCTGAGATCCAAGGGACAGGGAATCTGATGGAGGAAGGAGACTTGATGTTGTTTCTTTGCTAAGCTGAAGAGCTCTATCCCTACCCCTCTTTCTTGCCAAAGAATGGCCACTTGGTAGGTGATGGCTCATCAGCTTTGTTGACACCTGGCTAGGGTGTCAGCTTGCCTTTTGTTTTTGTCTTTGTCACAGTGTAGCTGGCTGACAGGATCCAAGAGGGTATGGCAGCTTCGTGAGTGGGAGGTATCAGACTTGTCTATGTGAGAAGGAGGTTGTGGGTTTATCAGGGATGGAAGGGGAAATCCAGAAGTAACCATGGGTTTGTCAGCCCAAGTGCTGTGATGGGGATTGCTCATTTGTTCCAGGGGACTGGAAAGGGGGATATGGCCTTCTCAGTGACAGGAAGGTGTCTGTAGGTTTGTCAGTGTGGGGAGACTAAGAAGGGATTTTAGGATTGTCTTGGGGGATATCTTGTGGCTTTTCACAGGGTGAGAGAAGGGTTGTGGGCTTGACACTGAGAGCACTGAGACATCTCCATGGCTAGGAGATGCCATCCCATCCTGGAAAACGAAGACCTGGCCTCAGTTACATACATCTTCATCACCTCCCATGTGGACTACAGCAATGAGACAGACCTGAGCACAAAGCCACTGGGCCTTAAGAAACTCAAACTAGTACAGAACCCTGCAGCACAACTCTTCAGCCACACAGGTTGCTGCAAGCACATCAAACCTCTGCTTTCTGCCCTGGCTTCCCATAGAATATTGAGTCAAGTTCAAGGTCTCAGGCCTTTTCTTCCAGGTGTTCCACTGCATGAGCCCAGGATATCTAAAAGTCTGCCTGAAGCTCTGAGATGAAGACTGTGTTCAATAATTCCTCTGCTCAGGCACAATGGAACTTTCTACCACAAGGATAAATCTCATCTGTGGAAGAGTCAGAACTTTCTTGGGGTCTGGCTCCCATAGAAATTAAGGCCCATTGCAAACCTCACCCCCACCTTCTGCTCCAAGTGCAAGGTGCATTTCTTTGACCTGCCTTCTGTGACATAAACACGAGTAGCATGTACATTAACACAAAAACCCTAAACAAGACAGGACTCTCCATTGCACACGCAATGCTACCCATGAAGAGGATGAGAGAATGAACATGTGACAGATGTTAGTCTCACTGCTTAATACACCATTGGAATGCACTCGGTTACTATGGTGATGAGGGAGGCACAAGAACCTATATAAAACAGAAGAGAGTTTATGGATGGTAAAAGCACACGGATGCAGTTATTTGCAAGTCTGATAAACAGATCGGTGAAATCAGATTTTGAGTGCTGTCCAGATGCACTCTGAGGTGTGCTCTGGATTTAAAAGTGTGAACATTTTGAAATACATGGATGGAAGGACAGACAGATCAATGAGGGGCCCAGCAGAAATTCCAACGGACCTGAAGGGAGAGTCATTAGGACATCTAGACATCTCCTCCGCACACACTACCATTCAGCTGGCAGCAGAAGGAGTCCAACTCATCTGAAAGACTTCCTCCCCCACCCTGCCATCTGTTGCAGATGTTGCAATATCTGAAAGGCATGAAGCACTCCGGGGCAAAGGGAGCCCACAAGTGTCTGAAATTTGAATTCAATGTGTGATGACAACTTTTTGGAGAAAAATAAATGGAAGACAAGAGTATAAAGGCCAGAATGTGCACTGAGATCAGTGAGGGAGCAGAGAGGTTTTGCTTTGTTTTAATGTACAGTTCTAGATCCCTTCAGGCATCTGCCTGGTGTAGGAGATAAGAAGGCAAAAGTTGTTAGGAAGAATTTTCCAAGCATGATTAATACCTTTAAAAAAAGTCCCAGATCTCAAAATCAGCTTTTCTACTTCACATTACAGTTGGACAATAAGTTGTCTGAGGGCTGCCACCCAACCATATCCCCACAACACAACCTGAAGCAGAAAGGACCTTTCAAAAAAAATTATGGGGAGTAGGAGAAATTGGGAGCATAATAGAGGGCAAGTGACAGCCTGATCTGGGAAGCAACTGTTGCCTCTTCATAATATAAACTTTGATTAGGCTGTGACTCAATTATTAGTAGTAGAGATGGGCCAAGAGTTGAACCTCAGATCCAAACTACCTGAGATCAGATCTTCCCTCAAGTTCTGAGATGTTCAGATCTGAGATTTAGAGAACTTCGGGGACAGTAGCAAATTTCAGATCCAGATCAGAAGTTCCCCAGAGTCTTAGGGAGGGTTGTGGTTCAATCTCACCTGAATACTCTTCAGAGGGGAAGAATTGCCTTGTGGAACTCAGATTTGGGTTCAGTTCCCGACTCTGAGCCAGACTCCCTGTGTGACTTTAGACAGGTAACTCGGGGACTGATTTTCAGAAGTGCTGAGCTTTCAGTGGAAGTTCTGGATGCTCAGTGCTTCTCAAAGTCATCACTGACCTGATATATTTGCACCTCAGTTCCCAGAATATCAGTTACTGTACGTAACTTGTACAAGAGAAAACCACTATGGAAAAGACCCATCGAAATGAAGAGAGAATGACAACCAACCTATGGAATTTCTAAACCAACATATTCTGTGGCAGGGATATAAATCTCTACTCATGTCTACAGGATCCATTAAAATTTCTGTTGAAAGAATCTCATTCTCTGTTGAATACTATTGGATTTTAGAGAAATGTCTGAAGCCCTATTTCATGCTATAGAACCTTATTGGTTTCATCCCTGTTCAATTATAAGGCTTTTCCTTATGGATTAAGGGCTTATTTCTGAAAGGTACTGAGCACTTTGGCCCCACTCTAATAAAGCAAGCATGTGTTTAGCTTTAAGCATGTGAGGAGTCCCATGGAAATCACTGTAGTGTGCTTAGCACCTTGCAAGATCAGGCACTGAGCATGCTACTAAGAGACAGCCACAGAACTGCTAGTGTCCTCAGCACTGGTGGTAGTCAAAGTAATTGACTGTTAATTTACTTCTGAAATAGTGAATTTCATTACAAACATATTAGCTCACTGTAACACCTGCCTCACTTTTTCCCTTATTTATACAAATAAGTGCAGCAGCTCAAAAAAAAAAGGCTTAGTATTAAAGCAGGGAAATGATGACAAAGCGAGAGATATTTGTGGCAAAAAATAAGGCTTGCATAGCAAAACAGCAATCCTATTATCTCATCAACATGGCACAGACTGAGGTGGAATTATAAATAGCAGCAGTGGTAATGCCTGGGAGTTGCAACTTGGCGCTGCTGCTGGCCACTTCTTTCTGGCTGAAGTTCAAGCTGACGTAAAAAGGGTAGGAATCATAACAGCTAGAGATGGAAAATACCTGTCAGTTCACTGATTCCATTCTCCTGCAGTGGCAGGACATAGTCCTCAAACAGAGGATGCATTAGATACAAAACTGACACTTGGGCCTAGTGAAAAGGCCAGCAAGGAGCAGGGGAGTTTATTTTGGTAGCAAATGCAATTTTAATGCTGAAAATAACTGAAAGACGCAAAGGGCAGAGCTGGGAGCCTAAGAAGGTTAGTTGTTTTTAATGAGTTGTCCTGACAATTAAGGGTATGTCTACATGCAGCTTGGCTGGGATCGTACTTGGGCAACTAGTCCCTCCCCCTGCTTGCACTGCCATGGTTAGACTCTATTTTTAGCATGCTATCTCCATCAGAGCTAGGGCAGGTATGTCTCTGCGGGCTGGGAATCACACCCCTAGATTGAAGTGTAGTCATACCCTAAGAATACAGGGTATGATACAGTGTTTCTCAGCCTTTCCGTACTGTGACCCTATGTTACATTAGGAAACTATTTTTCCTCCCCTTTCCACCTGCCATCTAATTATAAAGAACAGGAGTGGGGTTCACAACCTCTTTAGAGTGCTCATGACTCCCCAGTTGAAAATTCATTCATCCCTAAAGGAAGAGTTTTGTATGAATAGCCAAGAAAATGGACCAAGTGCAGCACTGTAGCATGTAATAATTTGGGGGAAGTGTGGCAGACACAACTGTGAATGAATATATAGTGCCTTGACTGTTTCAGCCCTTTTCAAAAAGACACAGGGACACTCACTGACCTTTGTATTTAGCCATTCTCCTTAAATGCTGGAATTCCAAAGCTTGTCTATGTACATTAATTTTCTTTTTAAGTTCAATAACTTCCATTGGCTTCAATGGGTTATGGATCAGATGCTGCATGAGGAGTGCTGAATGGTGCCTTTACTTCCCACCAAGTACTTGTTCCTAAAGTGCCCTCTTCTATTCTACAAATGAATTAATAATGAAACTTAGTCTGCACTGTGGTCTGTTCATCTGAGCACAGGTTAATCATCTACATTTCAAGAAAAGAGGACAACTCTAGGGGGGAAAAAACAGTGCAAAGCTTATTTTTAAGGGACAGAACCTCCGGAAGTTTTAATTGTGATACAAAATTATGCACAGCATAAAATCATGTATTTGTATCCCCGTATATGATCCTTTTCATGATTATTGCTGAAATATGAAATAAAGTATATGCTATATTGACTTGATATGGGACATTCTGCACCAAATAATGACAACTTGTCACCTTAACTGGGAGCAAGGGACTTTTTAGATCTTATTTTGGCTCCACTGCTAATTCCCTTTGTGGCCTAACATGTCACTGAATGTCTCTGCCTCAGTTTCCCCATCTTCAAAATGGAGATAACAACACTATCTACTTCTCAGAAGTTCTGTGGGGATTAGTTAGTACATATTTAAAAAGCGCTTTCTGGATGAAAAATGCTGTGTATGATTTCAGTTGTCCTGCATATAGAGCAGATTAGGAGGAAACCATGCAAAATCTGGAAATTAGTATTTTACTTTCTGCACCAGCTCAGAAAGCCAAGGTAGAAGAGGGAAGCCATCACAGTAACCAAAAGGCTGTAAATGACCTTCTGATTGAAAAGTGATAGCTGTGGCAAGAAGCCAAGGAAAATATAATCCAATCAGTCTATCTAGAAAGTGTTTTAAAAATGTAACTCCTTGAAGAGGAAAGCTATTGATGGGGCCTTTTTATGAGCATCTTCCAAAGGAAAAAGGGATAATGCTCAAGGATATGTAGTTTCCAGATGCCCACAGACCTTGTAACAAAATATTGGACAGAGGGAAGGGACCATTTAATAAAGCAAAGTTTGCAGGAAATATCTTCTTCTGGAATTGGAAAGAAAAGAGGCCTCCTTCCCCTTGAAGTGAATGTATGTGGAACCAGCACCCAGCCCTTCTATAGCACTTTACATATGCAAAATGCTACAGAGACAAGTAAGTAGTCTTCACACCACTACTGTGGAACTGATAGCAAGAAAACAGTCTGAGGATTCTAGAAGTGGTAACATTGCAGTCTGTTCACGTTGCCGTTTTCTCCTTTGTGTTTCCTTGGCAGCTCCAAATTATGTGGCTGCTCTCTGGTGGCAGCGAAACGACTGTACAGCCACAATAGTACTGCTCCTTCAGAATGTGCGGCATTACAATGCATTTATAGGGCTTAGCTGTATCTTTTAAAAAAGTATCTCATTGTATATGTAATATAGTGCATCACTCCAGTGTGTGGATGACAAAGAAATAGCAAAGCTTCACAGATTGGATGCTGCAGCAATGAAACTTTATAGCTCTTTCATATATGCAAATGGACAATATTTCAGAATAAAATGGGCAACTGAAAGCAATGATAGTTTTGAAGCATCTATTTGGGTTGGTTTGCTTGTTTCTAAGCTAGCTAACTTGTCCTTAATGACCAGAGCTAGCCACATAATGGAAACATGGGTTGCAAATATGTCTTTGATGAGAAAAGGACAACATTTGCAATGAATGTCCCCTCTCAAGGACTTGCGGTGTTGATGGTGAGTGACAAAGCTAGAATATCATTCAGGGGTCTCAATTTAACTTGGCACTCAAGGGATTCAGCAAGATTGTAGTGCATGGATGGGGGTTACCTGCAGCCACGTAGTCCTTCTACTTGTGATTAGTTTTTATTTGTTATGTCCTTGTGTTTCAAGTAGTGTCTGTTTGTTAGGTCCTCTCGAGTGCTCAGGGATCAGTATCCACTCTCAGCCCTCCTCATGCCCTTGGCCTGTCCCCAACCCACACCCTACAGAATGGGGAGGGGGAATGGGCTACAGCAGCCTTACCCCATCTGGACATTCCACCTCATCAGGAGAATTCCCTGGCACGGCAGCTCTCCTTCCCCCTTTGAACTGCTGGAGAAGTGCAAAGGAGATGGAGCCAGGATCTGGCCCTTCATCTTTCTAAATCACTGTGTTTATGGTGACTGTAAACATTTTTCTAAGATAATGGGAGAGAGGGAGTAAAACAAAAGCAATAAGGGAGGAGATGTGTGGTCCATGTAGTCTAGTATCCTGACACATACTTCTGAGGAAGCTGCAAGAGACCCCTGCAATAGAGAGTTAGGGGATAACCTGCCCCCAGGGAAAGTTTCTTTCCAACCCCCAATAGTTACAGGTTGGTTTGTGCCCCGAAGCATGCGTGTTTATATTCCTTCTATCTAGACGAGCCAGAGGGCCCAACTGTGCAAAATGCAGATGTCAATGGAAGTTAAGGGAGCTCAGCCGCTTGGCTTGGGATCAAAGAGGGAAAAATGAGGATGGGGGAAGGCAGAGAGTGGGAGGAGTGACTGGATGAGTACAGAAGCAATAGGGGAGAAGAGGCTGGAGTGCTGGATGATTGTGGGGGAGTGAGATAGAGCGATGCCGTGAGGATTGAAGCATAATGATGGAAGCAGCTGCTAGAGGCCCGAATGAGAAGTCCACCAGGACTGCGCTCTGCTCCTTGAGTGTTTGAGCCATCCCAAAAGGGCATGGAGGATGCAAGACCATAGCCTCAACCCTCCGCTGCCGACACACCAGCTAGAGTAACTGGTCAGCTTCATAGAGGAGAACATGCTGCACTCCCACATGGGATGGCACAGTGGGCATGTTCCCACTGCATCCTGGGAGATCCAGGAAGCATTGTGCACCCAGTGCTCCACTTGGGCAATGTAGCTCTGCGTTCTCTTTGATACAGTCAGAACAGACAAATTCCAAATAACGCAACAAAACACAGCATTTGGAACTATAGGGAAGCACCTTTATAATTCATGTAAATAAAGCTGGCCAAAGCTGGTTTTTCTCCTCTAGAGGAAGCAGAGTGTTTCATCCCTGTAAACCTTCTAGCTCTAAGGCTTACATTAAAAAAATTGTTAGCTGGTCATGGTTCACCCTGGTGGGTGGGTTGGGGGGTGTGAGTGACTGGTAGTACATTGGCATCAGTATGTAGTTTGATTTAACAGAACCCCCTAGGGTAGTGGTTTCCAATCTGTGGTCCGCAGACCATGTCTAAGAGGTCTGCAAAAGATGACTATGAAAATAAAGTTTCAGATCCCAGAAAAAGCATTCCATTTTTCTGATCAATCAAAAGTATGTGAATACTCCCACCTGCAGGTCAAAACCCGAAGGTACTGCCATTACCATAGAAGCCCACAGTTTAGCACCCTTTCTCACGCTGCGTCAAATGCCGGGCCAAGCACACGCAACATTTATACTTTAAATCTGTTCAGTCACTTTTCAGTCTAAGACTTCTATGATAGGGGTCCACGGACCACAGGTTGAATTTCCAAAGGTGTCCGCACCTCCATTTGAAATTTTCTAGGGGTCTGCAAATGAAAAAATATTGACAACCGCTGTCCTAGGGTTAACCACAAACAGCTAATATGTTTTTAAACATGAGTGTCCTTGTTCACGCTAAAGGCAAAGTTGTATTTAATATTGTGCTATTTAAAATGTGTTGTTAATATGGTTTTTAAGGTCTTGTCTACACATAAAAGTTGAGCCGCTTACCATACAATCCTCATAATACAGACACAATTTTGTCAGCGTAAAAGTGCTTATACCAGCATAGCTTATTCCCATATGGAAAGGGGGAATAACTATACAGGGGTAAATCACCATTATACCAGTATTACTGCATCCACATTAGGGATTTTACTGGTATAATTATTTCACTAAAAACAATTACATCCTTAACCTAAATAGTTATCCTATAAAACTTTTAAATGCAGACCAGGCCGATTACAAGGCATTTCCTCAGCCCGGAGCAAGGGCAACGTGTTGCAAAAGTACAAAATAAACAACCTTCTTAAGATCTGGGGAAAATCCCTGCAAAAGTCACCACAAAGCCTGAGCAGAATTCTTGCAAACTTCACCTTTTTCCCCCTGCGGTTGCCGCCCCCCATGGGTAAGCAGCGCCAGGGATAGAACATGAGCTACATGGGTTTCCAAACGCTGTTGATTCTAATGTCCTACTTAAAGTCAGTGGTGCAAAAATCAAAGGAGAAAATGAGACAATTGAATAAAAAACAATCCAGTGTACTAGTCCAAAAGAACCCATCCCAGTAGGAAGTCTGCTGTCCTAACATATTACTCATCTACTAAAAATGGTTCTGCTGGCTAATTAACTTCAAGTGTCTGTATTCTCTCTTGTACAGTTGTGTGTTGTTGTCACTCTCTCTTTGTATTCTGATTGATAACACCTCATGTCATTGTAATCCAGACAGTACTGTGCAGTAGCCAGAGCAACTTTTACTGATGACGCATTTTCTAATCTGTTTGTTTATCACCAGAAGTGATTTANATATTGTCGCGGGCGGTTCTGGGAACATCCTCCCCCTCCCTCCGTGAAAACAACGGCAGACAACCGTTTCGCGCCTTTTTTCCTTGGTGAACTGTGCAGACGCCATAGCTCGGCAAGCATGGAGCCCGCTCAGCTCAGGACAGCAGTCATGAACATTGTTAACACCTCGCGCATGATCGTGCAGTTTATGCTGAACCAGGACCAGAAAAGCCAGGCGAGGAGGAGGCGGCTACGGCAGCGCGGCGACGAGAGTGATGAGGACATGGACATGGACACAGAATTGTCTCGCGCCACGGGCCCCGGCGCTTTGGAGATCATGTTGTTAATCATGCGGGGGGAGGGATAGCTCAGTGGTTTGAGCATTGGCCTGCTAAACCCAGGGTTGTGAGTTCAATCCTTGAGGGGGCCACCTAGGGATCTGGGGCAAAACTGGTCCTGCTAGTGAAGGCAGGGGGCTGGACTCGATGACCTTTCAGGGTCCCTTCCAGCTCTATGAGATATGTATATCTCCATTTTTTATTATTTTATTATAATGGGGCAGCTTCTCGCTGTGGAACGCCGATTCTGGGCCCGGGAAACAAGCACAGACTGGTGGGACCGCATAGTGCTGCAGGTGTGGGACGATTCCCAGTGGCTGCAAAACTTTCGCATGCGTAAGGGCACTTTCCTGGAACTTTGTGACTTGCTTTCCCCTGCCCTAAGGCGCCAGAATACCAAGATGAGAGCAGCCCTCACAGTTGAGAAGCGAGTGGCGATAGCCCTGTGGAAGCTTGCAACACCAGACAGCTACCGGTCAGTCGGTAATCAGTTCGGAGTGGGAAAATCTACTGTGGGGGCTGCTGTGATGCAAGTAGCCAAAGCAATCGCTGAGCTGCTGCTACCAAAGGTTGTGACTCTGGGAAATGTGCAGCTCATAGTGGATGGCTTTGCTGCAATGGGATTCCCTAACTGTGGTGGGGCGATAGATGGAACCCATATCCCGATCTTGGCACCGGAGCACCAGGGCAGCCAGTACATAAACCGCAAGGGGTACTTTTCAATGGTGCTGCAAGCAATGGTGGATCACAAGGGACGTTTCACCAACATCAACGTGGGATGGCCGGGAAGGGTTCATGACGCCCGCGTCTTCAGGAACACTAGTCTGTTTAAACGGCTGCACCAAGGGATTTACTTTCCAGACCGGAAAATAACCATTGGGGATGTTGAGATGCCGATCGTTATCCTTGGGGACCCAGCCTACCCCTTAATGCCATGGCTCATGAAGCCATACACCGGCAGCCTGGACAGTAGTCAGGAGCTGTTCAACTACAGGCTGAGCAAGTGCAGAATGGTGGTAGAGTGTGCCTTTGGACGTTTAAAAGGTCGCTGGCGCTCGTTACTGACTCGCTCGGACCTCAGCCAAACCAACATCCCCATTGCTATTGCAGCTTGCTGTGTGCTCCACAATCTCTGTGAGAGCAAGGGGGAGACCTTTATGGCGGGGTGGGAGGCTGAGGCAAACCGCCTGGCCGCTGATTACGCGCAGCCAGACACCAGGGCGATTAGAAGAGCACACCGGGAAGCGGTGCGCATCAGAGAAGCTCTGAAAACAAGTTTCATTGCTGGCCAGGCTCCTGTGTGAAAGTTATGTTTGTTTGTCCCTGTTGAAAACCCGCCCCCTTGATTCACTCATTCCCTGTAAGCAACCCACCCTTCCCCCTTCCCCCTTCGATCCCAGTTTGATTTGAAAAAAATAAAGTCAGTTTCGTTTACAACTCAAGAACTTTTTATTAACGGGTGGTAATGAACATAGGGAGAGAAATAACCAGGTAGTCCGGGTGGGGTTTGGGAGGAGGGTAGGAGTGAAGGAACAGGGCAGGAAAAACATTCAAAATAATGAGAGCCTTTTGCTTGGGCTCTCTAATGGGGTGGAGTGGCAGGGTGCACGGAGCCTCCCCCCCCCCGTTCTTACACGTCGGGGTGAGGAGGCTACGGGACTTGGGGAGGGGGGAGGGCGGTTATAGAGGGGCTGCAGCGGCACTCGGTAATCCTGCAGCTGCCGTTCCTGGAGCTCCACCAGACGCCGGAGCATGTCTGTCTGCTCACGCAGCAGCCCCAGCGTTGCATCCCGCCACTTCTCGTCTCGGGCGTCCCTCCTCTCCTCACGTTCGTCCCTTCTCTCCTCACGTTGGTCCCTTTTCTCCTCCCGTTGGTCCCTCATGTCCTCCCGTTGGTCCCTCTTCTCCTCACGGTCACTGGCCTCTTTCCGGAATTTTAATACAGTGTCCTTCCAGTCATTGAAATTAGCTCTCTCATCCCGGGTCGACTGCATAATTTCCGAGAACATGTCGTCTCGCGTGCGTCTCTTTCGCCGCCTTATCTGGGAGAGCCTTCGGGCCGGGGGCGGGAGGATTGAAAAATTTGCAGCTGCAGGAGGAGGGAAAAAAAGGGAGAGAAGTATGTAAAAAGATACATTTTATAGAACAATGCTTATACTCTTTCACGGTGAACACTTTTCACATTACATAGCAATGTACAAGGTCGCATTTTGCATCTTATATTGAGTGCCCGCGGCTTTGGTGTTAGAGATCACAGCAGACGCAGGGCCGGGCAACAGAATTCGGCTTGTATGCAGCCATGGTAAGCCATTGTCCTGCGGCTTCTGCATTAAATCAGCGCCCTCCTTTCCCATAGCAAGCAAAGCCCTTTACGTGCTGCGGTTTTCCTGTTACCGTGCAGCATCAGATAACATAATAACCCCCCCCCACCCACCCATTCAATTCTGTGGGATGACCCCCTCCCCCCACCACGTGGCTGGTACCATGGAAGATCCATGCAGATAGCAAACTAGCCCCCCCATCCACTTCTGTGGGATGATCGCGTTACCCCTCCCCCCACCACGTGGCTGGTATCAGGGAAGACCCCTGCTAGCCAAACGCGAAAACCTCAGCGACATTGTCCACCCACTCCCCCCCGCCCGCTTGGCTAACTGCAGGGAAATATTTCTTTTCAGCTACAGGCAAACAGCCCAGTAGGAACGGGGCCACCTCTGTCCCCTTAATTACATTCCCATATCTCAAACAGGTTACCCTGAACGATATCACTCTCCTGAGGATAACACAGCAAGATAAAGAACGGATGTTGCTTGAATGCCAGCAAACACCGGGACCATACGCTGCCAAGCTTTGTCAAGCAATGATACCGGATTACTTGCTGCTAGCATGGCGCGGTCAAGTGTCCTACCATGGAGGACGGAATAAGGCTGCCCTGCCCAGAAACCTTCTGGAAAAGCTTTTGGAGTACCTCCAGGAGAGTTTCATGGAGATGTCCCTGGAGGATTTCAACTCCATCCCCAGACACGTTAACAGACTTTTCCAGTAGCTGTACTGGCCGCGAATGCATCCCAAGTCCCCAGGGCAAATTAATCATTAAAAAATTACTTGTTTTAAACCATGTTTGATATATTTGAAAAGGTACACTCACCAGAGGTCCCTTCCAGGGGGTCTGCGATGCCGCCTTGGGAGGGTTCTGAGGGCACTTCGGTCAGGGTCAGAAACAGCTCCTGGCTGTCGGGGAGAATGGAGTGCTGTGTGCTCTCCACAAGCTCGTCCTCGTCCTCCTCTTCCCCGTCCGCAGATTCGTCATGCAAGGATGAGATTAACCCCTCCTCGGAGTCCACGGTCAGGGGTGGGGTAGTGGTGGCGGCCCCCCCGAGAATCGCATGCAGCTCCTCGTAGAAGCGGCATGTCTGCGGCTCTGCCCCGGACCGTCCGTTTGCCTCCTTGGTTTTCTGATAGGCCTGTCGGAGCTCCTTCACCTTAATACGGCACTGATATGAGTCCCGATTGTGGCCTCTCTCCATCATGCCCTTGGAGGTCTTGTCGAAAGTTATTGCATTCCGTCTCTTGGAACGTAGTTCTGCAAGCACTGAATCCTCTCCCCATATAGCGATCAGATCCAGTATCTCGCGTGTGGTCCATGCTGGTGCTCTTTTGCGGTTGTCAGACTGCATGGCTACCTGTGCTGTTCAGCTCTGTGTGGTCACCTGTGCTCACCAGGCTGGGCTAACAGGAAATGAAATTCAAAAGTTCGCGGGTCTTTTCCTGTCCAACTGGCCAGAGCATCCGAGTTTAGATTGCTGTCCAGAGCAGTCACAATGGTGCACTGTGGGATAGCTCCCGGAGGCCAATACCATCGAATGCCGTCCACACTAACCCTAATTCAAACCGGCAATACCGATTTCAGTGCTACTCCCCTCGTCGGAGAGGAGTACAGAAACCGATTTTAAGAGCACTTTAAATCGAATTAAATGGCCTCGTTGTGTGGACGGGTGCAAGGTTAATTCGCTATAACGCTGCTAAATTCGAACTAAAATCGTAGTGTAGACCAGGCCTCAGTCGTGTACCAGACTTCTATCTCCTTTTCCTGTCACCCATCTCAGCACCCTTCTGATTTTCCTGCCTATCTCCTTCAATATTTGTTCTTTCCACTGAGTCACATGAGGCCCAAAGTTTTTGTATCCCCAGTGTGCCCCAGAATCTCAGCTGCCATGGCACAAACAAGAGCCCTGAATGTATCTTTTTGTTTTATTTTTTTGTTGAAGGCAAGGTGTGAGGGTCTATGCCCCTCCTTACTGGGCAGCACGGCCTAATGGCCAGAGTCCCTAGAAATGCCCCGGGTTGCAGGGCAGCACGNAATGCCCCGGGTTGCAGGGCAGCAGGACCTTACTACTGGCTCAGCGGGGTGGGTCCTACTGAAACACGCTGAGGCTCACTGGGGGCAAGGTACTAGTCCGCCGCCGCCCCCCCCCGGTTTGCTTCCTACCGGGCTGAGGGCTGGGGCCTCCCAGGAATCCCAAGGTCCCCCGCGGGTCTCTGGGTCGGTCGTCTCCCCTGGTTCCTCCCACGGTAGGGGCTCGAGCCAGCCTGTGGAAGCCTCCGGTCCCGTCAGCTTCAAGGGCCTTGGCTGGTCCTCCGCAGCAGCTTCCCTGGTGCGTCCTTCCCCTGCGGCCGCCCGCCCAGACTGAGCTTGAGTTCGCTCCTTTTATGCTCCCTGAGCATTTGGAGCATGCCCAGTACGAACAGGGCGGGACTTCCTCCGTCAGAGCTACTGGCCTGACGCCGCTGGGGCTAGTGCGGGGCGGGGCTGCCCCGTCACACACCCTCCCCCTTAAGAGGGCTTCCCCGGGTTGGTCCGCTTCCCCCTCGCCCTACTTGGAAAAGAAATCCGCATTAGCGTGCACCTTACCCGGGCGGTGAAATACGCGGAAGTCGTAGGGTTGGAGGGAGAGGTACCAGCGTAGAATCCGGGGGTTCGTGTCCTTCATAGTCTGTATCCACCGTAGGGGGGCATGGTCTGTGATCAACCTGAAGTTATTCCCCAACAGATAATATCGTAGGGCATCGATGGCCCATCTCACCGCCAAGGCCTCTTTCTCTATTGTGGAATAACGTTATTCTCGGGGGAACAGCTTACGGCTGAGATACAATATCGGATGTTCTTCCCCGTCCGATTCCTGGGAGAGTACAGCCCCCAGGCCTACTTCTGAGGCATCCATCTGCAATATAAATTCCTTTGAAAAGTCTGGGTGTCGCAGGGCCGGTTCCTGCATGAGTCGTTCCTTCAGGGTTTCAAAGGCTTCGTTACACTTCTCCGACCACTGCACTTGCCGAGGCTGCAAGTTCTTTGTCAGGTCCGACAGGGGGGCGGCAATGGATGCAAAATCTGGCACGAAGCGGCGATAATATCCGGCTAGGCCCAGAAACTGGCGTACTTGTTTCTTCGTTTTGGGGACGGGGACATCTCGGAGGGCTTGCACTTTGCCGAATAGGGGTGTCAGTTTCCCCCCGCCTACTGTTTATCCAAGGTAAGTCACCTCCTCTTGTCCTAGGTGGCACTTAGCCGGGATAGCTGTAAGGCCGGCGGCTCTGAGGGCCTGCAACACCCCTGCAAGGTGGCGTAGGTGGTCCTGCCAGTTGTCGCTATAGACTACAATATCATCTATATACGCCGCCACATAGTGGTCGTGAGATTGTAAGACCTTATTTACCAGCCGCTGGAACGTAGCCGCAGCTACATGTAGCCCAAACGGCATAGTTATAAATTGGAAGAGGCCGAATGGTGTTGAGAAGGCCATCTTCTTTCGGGAGTTTGGTGTGAGGGGGATCTGCCAGTATCCCTTGGTTAGGTCTAGGGTTGACAAGTACCTTGCTCCCCCGAGCCTTTCCAGCAGTTCCTCCACCCTCGGCATCGGATATGCATCGAAGCGGGAGATGGCATTGACCTTTCGGAAGTCGATACAAAAGCGGGTAGTCCCGTCGGGTTTCGGGACTAAGACGATGGCACTGCGCCACTCGCTCGTTGACTCCTCCACGACCCCCATCTCTAGCATTGTCTCCAGTTCCCTTTGGACCGTGTCCCACATTTTCCGGGGCAACGGCCGGGGGTGGTCCCTTACCTTCTGACCTGGGTTGGTTGCGATATGACGACTGGTCAGGGTCGTTCGTCCTGGGTGGGCCGATAAGACGTCGGGAAAGTCTCCTACCAGTTGTTGCAGTTGTTCTCGCTGCACGGGGGTGAGCCCTGCCCCTATCGTCACTGGCCTTGGGTCCGGAGGGTCCCCTACTAGGGGCCCGAGCTCTGTTTCCGGGGTAGGCAGACCGATGAGCAGGGCTTCCCTGGTCTTCCAGGCCTTCAGAAGATTTACATGGTAGACGCGTGTCTCCCTCCGCCGCCCTGGTAGCCGGACCTCATAGTCTACGGGTCCTGTCCTCCGGATTACCTCATAGGGTCCCTGCCATTTGGCCAGCAACTTCGATTCGGCCGAGGGCAACAACAACAACACCCAATCCCCAGGGGCGAAACTCCGTCCCCTAGCTCCTCGGTTATAAAGACGTTCTTGGTTCGCTTGGGCCTGCAACAGGTTCTCCCGGGCGAACGCCCCTAACGCTCGTAGTCGCTCGCAGAGTTGCAACATGTATTGCGTGGTTCCGAGGACTCGGGTCTCTTGGGCTTCCCACTCTTCCTTCAGGAGGTCCAGGATCCCCCGGGGTTGCCTGCTGTACAAAAGTTCGAAGGGTGAAAACCCTGTCAATGCCCGGGGTACTTCCCGGATGGCAAACAGCAGGGCTGGTAGCAACGTATCCCAATGCGTATGGTCCTCCTCCATGAACTTCCGTAACATGGACTTTAGTGTACCATTGAAACATTCGACCAGGCCATCCGTCTGGGGGTGATAGACAGAGGTCCGGAGCGTTGGTATATGGAGGAGGCGGCACAATTCCGCTATCAGCTTAGAAGACACATTCATGCCCTGGTCTGTCAGGATTTCTGCAGGTATCCCGACACTAGCAAAAATCTTCACTAATTCATTGGCAATTGCGGGAGCTGTCGCCGTTTTCAGGGGGACGGCCTCCAGGTAGCGCGTTGCATAGTCCATGACCACTAGGATGAAGCGATTCCCCGTCTTGCTTCTTTCAAGGGGGCCGACGAGGTCCATCCCAATCCGTTCAAAGGGTACGCCAACGACGGGCATTGGTATCAGGGGTGCCCGGGCTACCCCTTTCCATCCCGCCAGCTGGCATTCTGGGCAACACGCACAATAGTCCCGAACCTCTTGGTGTATGCCCGGCCAGAAGAACCGACGAGCCACCCTCTGGAGGGTCTTCTCCCGTCCCAGGTGTCCTGCCCATGGGTTTGCATGGGCTAGTTGTAGGTGTTCAGTCAGGGGGCACTTAACAGACAAAAGAGCTTGGAAGACTCCAATCCACATTAGAAGTCTACCTGAGGACGTTCAAGGCAGCATGTGGGTAATGGCTGCTACCTGCAGTCCTGAGTCATGCATGGGCATGTGACCTGCCCATGTGATTCCGAATCTCCATTTTGTGACTGGATTCTACAGAGGGTGAGGAGGGGGTCTCCACCCACAAGAGACAGTCTATTTAAACCCGTGTGAGACCCCTCCATTTTGTCTTCAGCTGGCTAAAGAAGAAGCCTCTCCACCCCCCCAGGATACTTGAAGGAAAGGACAGTAACTACAGGGGGTGTGAGTGATTGCTGGACCCAGGCTAAAAGAAGATTAGCCTGTAAAAGGGAACATTTTGGAACTGGTGAGGATCTTATCTATATTTAGTGTAATTAGACATAGATTTGCGTACTTTATTTTATTTTGCTGGGTGACTTACTTTGTTCTGTCTGTTACTACTTGGAACCACTTAAATCTTATTTTCTGTATTTAAATAAAATCACTTTTTACTTATTAATTAACTCAGAGTATGTATTAATACCTGGGGGAGCAAAGAACTGTGCATATCTCTCTATCAGTGTTATAGAGGGCGAACAATTTATGAATTTACTCTGTATAAGCTTTATACAGGGTAAAACGGATTTATTTGGGTTTAGACCCCATTGGGAGTTGGGCATCTGAGTGCTAAGGGCAAGCAGACTTCTGTGAGTTGTTCTCAGGTAAACCTGCAGCTTTGAGACAGGTTATTCAGACTCTGGGTCTGTGTCTGAAGCAGATGGGTGTGTCTGGCTTCAGCAAAACAGGGTGCTGGAGTCCGGAGCTGGCAGGGAAAACAGGAACAGAGGTAGCCTTTGCACATCAGCTGGCAGCTCCCAGGGGGGTTTCTGTGATCCAACTCATCACAATAGGAACACTGCAAGATGTGCTGGAGTAAGTGGGTCACCCTGACTTTACAGGTAGTGGACTTTGATTTGGGAATGGAATTAAAGTTCAACAAGAGTCTAGGGTAGACGGCTCGGTTCTAGAGACCAGGAACTCTAATCTGAGTAGTAAGAATTCTGTTCAAGGGCCCCGATTTACTCTAGCTTTCCCACATGTAGATTCTAAACCAGGGGTCTCAAACTCAAATGACCACGAGGGCCACATGAGGACCAGTGCATTGACCCGAGGGC
>QXTE01000115.1:5312285-5328417 GCA_003942145.1 Platysternon megacephalum | reverse complement strand
GCGCTGCTCCCTTCCAGGAAGCAGCTGGAACCCTGTTCCTGCAGCCCCTGGGGGAGGGGGAGGGGCTCCGGGTTGCAGCCATGTGCTGCTCTTGCCACTCCTCCAGGTACCTCCCACAAAGCTCCCATTGGCCGCGGTTCCCTGTTCCCGGCCAATGGGAGCTGCGGGGGGCGGTGCCTGGAAGGAGGAGTCCTCTGCCTTCTTCCCCCTTCCCCCGAAGGGGCTGTGCTGCCGGCTGCTCTCTGAAAGCAGCGTCGCAGCACCACAGAGGGGAATCCCGCGGGTAGGCAGAGGGGAGGGGAGGGGTGCGGGAGGGGAGCTCGGCGGGCCGCACGCAAGAGCCCCGCAGGCCGCATGCGGCCCGCGGGCCGCGTGTTTGAGACCCCTGTTCTAAACTGTGTGGAGTGATTCTGCAGGACTCCGGCAGTGGCAGTGCTAGTGCTGACTTCCCAGCAAGGACCTGACTAGCCAAGCAGCAGTGGTATAATGCTGACTTCCCAGCACCCTGACAGGTAAGAGTGTAGAGCTGAACTTTACAATGGGACCTAACCACACCAGCAGCAACAGGACTAATGCCATAGAACTGGACCATGTAGCTACACATCAGAATGGGCCTTGTTGGCAAGGTCGTCTCTACACTGGAGCAGACACGCAGGAGAGAGGCACCCCCTGACTACACTGAGTCTGAATGGATCCATGGGTGGGGTTTTAGATGAGTAGGGATTGCTGTGTGATTGAGTTCAGGACCTAAAAAAGCCAGATTGTTAATAGTCAGAACTGTGGAGTTAGCTGTACTCCTGGTACACTGACTGAGTTTGCTCAGTTTGCTGTATATACATATATACAGTTATTGTGTTTCTTGTGTCTTTTTCCCCCAAATAAAAGGTCCTTGTGAATCCATGTTCCCAAGAACTCTCAGTTCTTGCAAGTGGGGAAGAACCACCTGCAACGGTGATCACAAGGAGCTTTATGTTTATTTTCCCAAAGCCAGAAGTATGAGTAGAACTCTGGATGGGGGCTCAGGCCATTGTTTTATTTATTCTTGAAAAAGGACCCCCAGAAAGATTGAACACAGCCCTTGTTGCCACCCTTGGCACCTAGCACAAAGGCTACATAAACATGACTGTCCTTGTACACTGTAAAGTCAAACTTGTGCTAATTAACATGTTTTTTAATACAATGCATCTTCCCAACATAGAGAAGGCCATTGTGATGGTGATTCTATTCTAATCAGGTTTTTATACTGCAGCTTTTGGCTGAGATGCAAAGTTTGGCAGTCTGATGCATAATGACTGTCCAACAGAAACCGTGTTTCAGAGAAACTTGTATAATTCTGTTTCCAGGTTTTCCTTCTAATACAGAAACTGGTGGCTTTTTTGTAAAATGTTTGTGAAGTGCTCAGCTTCCACATTTACTGGGGGCCAATCAGAAATCATGTTCCTGTTATGGAAATCGAAATCCTGGGCAAAGTTTGCAAAATCTTGGCAGAGAAATGGTGGTTCATAAACAGAGATGACCTCCAAGATAGAGAGAATGTTTTGTCAAGTAATGGGATAACCTTTTGTGAAGAAGTAGGTGAGGCAAGTTCTACCCTGAGTCACATGAGCATTCATAGAGGATAACCAGGAGATGGCTCAGCCACTGTATGAACTAGTGTCACACAGTCAAGAACGAAGCATGGAAAATAGTTGAGCATTACAGGAGGCTGCGTACTTCATTGGAATTCTGTGGTGTTGCTGACAAGCTTTTGATGGCTGCTATCTTAGAATCATAGAATATCAGGGTTGGAAGGGACCTCAGGAGGTCATCTAGTCCAACCCCCTGCTCAAAGCAGGACCAATTCCCAACTAAATCATCCCAGCCAGGGCTTTCTCAAGCCTGACCTTAAAAACCTCTAAGGAAAGAGATTCCACCACCTCCCTAGGTAACCCATTCCAGTGCTTCACCACCCTCCTAGTGAACAAGTTTTTCCTAGTATCCAACCTAAACCTCCCCCACTGCAACTTGAGACCATTACTCCTTGTTCTGTCATCTGATCTTGTTAGGATCTGGTGCTATGCCAGCTGCAGAAAAACATAAGGTCAAAAAACCCTAATGAGGTTTTATGGAACTCGTATGTATCTTGATTTAGAGTGAGGTTCGTCTGCTGAAGTCTCTTAAACTCTGCTTTAAATTATTTGTCATTGGCCTCACAACATATCATGTCATGTATGCTGTCATCGCTGAAATGTTTTTACTGCAGGGTTGCCTTGCACAACAGGCTGCACTGTGTTCTGGAACACTTCAGCAGCAGAGCAGATGCTGACAGTGAGCCCTGTGCATAGTTGAAGACCAATAAATATCTTGATGCTGGTGCAAGCTCCAGCTGGTGATATCAAGAATTGTGCTCAAGGTTGAAGAAAAGTGTAGTTTTATGGATGAGATATACCGCTACTAGAGAACTGCGTTTTAGGAAGACTCATGTCCACACATGTTCTGAGTTTCTTGGGTTTTGCACTTACTCTTCTAGACAGTAAGACCTGCATGCACAAAAGGAGTTAGGCATTGTGACACTCAGTGTCAAACAAAGCACTGTGGTCCAAGTTCCCCCTCTGCCTGATAGGGAGAATGGATTTGAACAGGGATCAGATGCCTCTTAATAGAGTGCTCTAACCACTAGGCTATGAGATATTCTGATGTGAGACTCCCTCGGTCTCTCCTGTTGAAGCTGTTGCACTCTGGATAAATAATGAGTCATTGGAGCTGGGGGACTGGATCCTGGGTCTCCCATAACCCTGACTGCTCTAAACACAAGGCTATACAATCATGCTCATGCTTGTGCTCTTGCTCTGTCTCTCTCTTGCCCAAATGACTCAGCATGAGAGTGAGAATGACTCTATAGCCTGATGGTTAAAGCATTTACCCGAAATGTAGGAGATCCAGTCCCCCTTCTCCAATGACTTTTCATTCTACCTTGTTGAATTCTAGGCACTACTGCAATGTAAATGTTAAATAACAAATCTGAGCTGCCCACAATGTGTGTCTATTTACTTTTTCCATGATCTCCAGTTCTTCAGTATATTCAAGCTTTTTGTTCCATATTTTTCACATTTTGAAATGGAATCAGGTGGCTCTAAGTGACTGGTGGTACACTGACATCAGCAGGTAGCTTTATTGGAAGCCTTTGATTTTCTCAGTGCTGTTGAGAAGGTTTTGGGTATCACTGAAACAGTTGGTCTATAGTAATTCCAATGGGCCAGATGCTCTACTCCACTGAGGCCATTTTGCTTCATGTTTGTGACACAAAGTGGCTTTAAAGCAGCTAGAGATGCCAACAGAGAACTTCCACCATGTAGAGAAAATCTCCACAGGTGTAATCACCTCCTTTTCCAACTGCACTCTACCTAGGCATTGCATATTCATTTCCAGTTTCAGGTCTAGCAAAGACCTGTGTGACTGCTGCATTACATAGTGCAGTTACATGGCTCACTTTCTGGAATCATCTCAAAAGTTTGGTGCTCTCCAGCAGTTTTCAAAATACTGAATCCATTCTTCAGTGTGTCAAATCTGAGGACTGATGGGAGCCCTGCTGCTCTCAGTTTCCCCTTCAGTTTATTTTTATTGTCTGATTAATGTTCTTTGCATTCTATTTTTGTATTGAAATTACTGAATTGTAGTTTATCCTTTTTTTCTCTCTCATTTTCTTTTCTATCCAGGTTTAACTGTTCCAACATGCAGAATGTTTGGTTTCCTCTACGCGCACTTGGTAGGGCTTGTTGCATTGTTTTTGCCACTTACAAGATGGCTGACAACTAGCTTCCTGGCAGGTTCAGAGACCTCTGTCACTCATAAAGATGGATTCTACTTAGGTAAACAGTCTGCTTTCTCTTGTAGTGGGGTTCAGAATGGAACAGTTTTTCCTTTGAGAAGCTCAGGATATCATCTACATCAGTGGCTCTCAGCCAGGGATACGCCTGCCCCTGAGGGTACACAGACGTCTTCCAGGGGGTACATCAACTCATCTAGATATTTGCCTAGTTTTACAACAGGCTACATAGAAAGCACTAGCAAAGTCAGTACAAACTAAAATTTCATAGACAATGACTTGTTTATACTGCTCCATATACTATACATTGAAATGTACAGAGAATATTTATATTCCAATTGATTTATTTTATAATTATATGGTAAAAATAAGAAAGTAAGCAATTTTTCAGCAATAGTGTGCTGTGGCACTTTTGTATTTTTATGTCTGATTTTGTAAGCAAGTAGTTTTTAAGTGAGGTGAAACTTGGGGATATACAAGAGAAATCAGACTCCTGAAAGGGGTACAGTAGTCTGGAAAGGTTGAGAAGCACTGATCTACATTAAGATTTTACGGTATTCTTGTTTGAACTAAATCTGTTGCACTGGGCAGGTTTTGAGTCCTCTCTTAGTCCTCTTTTCAGTTGCATTTACATGCAATTTCTTGAAGACTGGGTTTATGTTTTGCTTTTGTTATTCTCTGGCATCTTTTATGCTGGACATAGCTGATGCTGTTAGTGATTCTGGCTCTCTAGCTCACTGAGGAACACAGCCCATGTTGCACAATGTCAATGTCCTGGCCCAGATTAAGCAATCATGATGAATTTGGAATTGATTGCTAACTACAGTAGTTACTTACCTAGGTCAGATTGCTTGTGCCTTACTAGCTCATTAGCTTTACCTAAGCAGTTACATTCAGGTAAGCATTAGCTCAGAGCAGCAGCTGGAAGATCCTGAGTAAGCTACAGCAGGCAACAGAATGAGACCCAAACTTAGCTCCAACTAAGGGCCCAATTCTCCTCTCACACTGATATAAACTGAGAATAGGTCCACTGAAGTCAATGGAGCGATGCTGCTGTATGTCACAGAGGAGAATCAGGGCCCAGAAGAGGTTTTCATTCCACATATCTGTAAGGCACTGTCCATAGTGCAGGCCAATTTGAGTAGCGAAGTGAGACAGAAAAACCTCGGAGAGGAGGCAGCAGGGTGAGTAGACTACCAAAGCCACTGGAGGGGGAGTAAGTCTGTTGCCTTTCCCTAATGCCTGAGGAGGGCATCTGCTCAGCAGTTCTCCTACTGCAAAGGGTGACTGTTGGGGGGCAAGGTGGCTGTGTGTCAGAGAGCCATGGGGCATGGTGGGGATTGCTATAGATTCATACAAGCATCTATGCTGTTGAATGATTAGCCAACCCATTCACAAATGCCAAAGCTTCTGAGATCTCTCCATCACTGTTTTCTGCATATATTTTGGCAGTGTCAGCACATGTTGCGTGGCTTTCTGTTTTTACAATGTTACATCATTATGATGAAACGTCACTTATTAATGCAACCTATAGGGCAAATAATGTGTGATTTAGTGGATATTTTGTTTTAGTCCTGTTGGTCTGCTCTGTGAGATCTTTATCAGACAGAAAATTGTATCAATTTTGAAGCCCTGATATTTGTATTAAAAACACTGTAACAAAGCTGTGGCCATCTAGGATTTCCCAGTTGTCAGTCACTGTGAGGAATATTATGGCTACGGAAATCTTCCCAGGAACACCAGGCATAGTACTCTGCTCCAAAACACATACTCTTACAGCTTGAGCTCGAGGAGAGGTGTTAGAAGTATACGGCATATGACATACAACTCAGCAGTTCTAATTCTAGCCGGTAGAGGGCAGTGGCAGACAGACACATTAGAAAGTACTTCACAGTAATCTAAAATTCACCAGAGTATGTACATACACACACCCTTGACATACTTTATTAAAATTGTTCTTTGGGGAAAATGTTTTGCCAACTATGTTTTGAGACCCAAAAGTAACCTCACCACTATCTTTCTCCTCTGCATCATGGCTGCTTGGGGGACAGGAAGAGGATTTCTCCTCTTTTGCTATCTATTTCCAAAATGACTTCTTTGTATCGCGCCTGTTAAGGAAACAGAAGTACAAAGTTTTGAATGGCTGAGGAGTTCCCTGTTTCAAGGTCTGTTTTGTAAGTGAAGTGACTACTTTGGCTGTTGGGCACGAGAATTTCCACAAATATATAGCTTTGAGTTTTTTGAGGGGGTTTTTCTCCTAGATTCTTATTTTTTAAAAAGTATTACTTGGAATTTGGGACTGCACTGCCCAAAAGATTATCTGCCACTGAAAAGCATGTCTGAATTAAGTAGGCTACCAAAAGTACAAAGCATTATCAGTCATATACTCAGTTTAAGGTAACTGACACTCCCTTGTGAAAGCCACAATTCCTTCCTTATCTCTCTGACAGTTCCTCAGCCTTTTAGCTTTCATAATAGTATTTTTAGCATATGGTATTGCACGTCAACTAGTTAAGAGAGGAAAAACTAGAAGAGGGCAAGAAAGATCTTGCAGTACCTGAGCTCAACAATGCAACACATCTGAATGCCAAGACTTTATTTTCTAAATCAAGCATTACCTGTGTTTTCAAATGACTAGACTAATAAACAAACAAACAGCAAAAAACCCAAAATACAAATCCAGAATTAGCACGTTTTGGACACAAATTTAAAACAAATGTTTTCCAAACCAAATTATAAGGTCTGATATGTATTTATCACTTTCAAGGATTAAATAGTATTTAGTAAACTTTACCATATAAACATTTATGCATTAATACTCACAGTCCCACTTACTATGGGGCGGGAAGAGAAATCTACATTAATAAAGTATTAACCAATTACATTATTTCCACTGGAATCTAAAATGATTGAGACATAAGTAACTTCACAAGTCATAACATTTTTGTTACGAGGAAAATCTTAATTGTTTAGAGATAACTAGGGCCATACCAAATTCATAGTGCATTTTGGGCAATTCCATAGTCATAGGAATTTAAAAATAATAAATTTCATTATTTCAGATATTGAAATCTGAAATTTCACAGTGTTGTAACTGTAGGGGTCCTGATGCAAAAAGGGGTAGTGGGGGGGGGGATGTCACAAGGTTATTGTAGGGGGATCGTGGTATGGCAACCTTTACTTCTGTGCTGCTGCTGCTGGCGGTGGTGCTGCCTTCCGAGCTGGGCAGCTGGAGAGCAGTAGCTGCTGGCCAGGAGCCCAGCTCGGAAGGCAGCGCCACTGCCAGCAGCAGTGCAGAAGGATGGCATGGGATGGTATTGCTACCCTTACTTCTGTGCTGCTGCCTTCAGAGCTGGGCATCCGGACAGCAGCCACCATTCTCCGGCCACCCAGCTCTGAAGGCAGTGCAGAAGTCAGGGTGGTAATACTACAACCCCCTACAATAACCTTGCAATCCCCCCGCAACCGCCTTTTGGGTCAGGACCCCTAGTCTGAGAAACTCTTGTCTCCCCTGTGAAATCTGTATTGTATAGGGTAGACCAGATTTCACATCTGTGACGCATTTTTCACAGCTGTGAATTTGGTAGGGCCCTAGAGATAACCATTCCACCAATTCAGCTGTGCTTAAAGTTATATGTGATGTTTATTAAATTTCATGTTAGGTCTCTGCGCTGCGTAAAGATTCTGAAATGGCTGACCAATCACTATTAGTGAAATATAACAAATATACTTGGCTTTTGTTCTCTTGTTCAATGGTTTCATTCTTATTTAGCTGACACTAGGCAATTTGTCTATCAGCACTGGTAAGTCTTCAGAACTTCATCGGGATTGTGGAATGTTCCAAGGACCCATAATGAGAGAATTATCACTCCTTATACTCCTTACCCTGTTAGGCTAGATTCATCCAAACTGTAAAAAGAAGCTGTAAATTATCTCCCCATGCCAACTGGACCCCTTGTTTTAAAGGAAGATTTACCTTGGAGAGTGGCCATGCTTCTGCATGGGGGAAGAGCTTTCAGTTTACTCAGTTGTCCTTAGCATATATGATGACAAGGGATGCACTGAATATGGACATGACCATACCCTCTCCCTACAGGGGCTGCACTGGTCTCCTATTGTCTTCCTGGTGGAAAGGAGGTAATGGTGAGCTGCTGCAACCTCCAGCATGCAAGTAAGCAACTATCATAGAGGTAAGAGCATCAGAGCCTAAACGGATCCAGGAGACATCATATATGACATCAGTAAAGATCAACAAGAATTTTCCCAATTAGATTTGCACTATTCAAAGCCAAGTCCCACAGTCTGTGTGGCATGTTGTACTTAAATTACATAGCAACTACCTTCCAGTTATGCAGCACTTTGGTCTTGAGTCTGCAAGGTACTTAAGCATTTGCCCAACTAAGCATATTAATAGTCTCAATGAAGTCAAATGGGACCTAAGTTAGGCACATCCGTAACTAGCTTGCTGAACTGGATCTATTATGAGCACATTCCTCTCCCCAATCTACTTCACTTTCATTGTCCTCTCCCAGTCCAGTTAGTATAATCCAAGTGGACTCCAGTCATTGAGTAATTCTGGGGATGAGGAACTAAGGAAGTCCCCAAGGGGAAAAAAAGTGTTAATGGGGAGCGTTACAGAGTGGGGGAGTGAACACCTATTCAGTTCTGGGGGTGGACAGAAGGAAAAAACACTATTGCCTGAGAAGTTGCAGAATGGTGGTTGAGTATGCATTTGGTTGGAAGTGGCAGAAAAAACATTCTGACCATTATAACTGCATGTTGTGTTCTACAGGATATTTGTGAGAGCAAGGGAGGAAGTGTTCTTGGTGGGTGGGAGGCAGAGGTATGGAGACTTGCTTGGAAGTTCAAGCAGCCAGCTAGGCATCCTACAGAAAATGCTAACACCCAGGGGAATGCTGATGGGGATGCCTATCCTTCGTATTTTGAGTCTTATGCCTGAGCATGTTAGCATGTGGAGGGGAGAGTTGGTAAAGATACATTGTGAGCACTGGGGTGCTGTGTATGGGTGACGGAAGTGAAACGTTCCCTAGGTACTTTTGTAAAACCCTATGAATTATATCAGCTTTATTTAAATAAATTTCAATTAAATGCAATGATGACACATAACGGATGCGTTGTAAGCTGTTTTTATTATGAAAGAACGATAAACCCAAAATAAAGGTTTTATGAAACCAATGGAAAAATATATATTTTGCAAATAAATTTAAACAATCTACTAATTTACCAACTAATAAAGCCAACCTTTAATCAAAGCAACAGTGCAAACAGAACTGAAAGTGAAACAATAACACTGCAAATAGAAAAAAACTGGGGAGGGAGTTAAAGTTACAGATGTGTATATGACTTCCATCTGGCTCTTCTTCTCGGTGAGGGTTCTTCAGTGGAGTGTTGTGGCTCAAAGATTTCAGGGGCATTGCAGGGCTCAAAAGAGCTCGGCTTTCAGGTGTAGAGTTCTTGGTGCCCAGAGGTTGGTTCTGAGAGGAGAATAGCATCAGGAGCACTGCTGGGGGTAGTTTGGTGGGAAGGAGTTGCTGCTGGTCCCAGTACCCAGTATTGCACATAGGCTGATGGACTCAGCTGGGTCCATGATTGCAGGACCTGCTGGCCAAGCAAGAGCATGTTTTGGAGGATAGCATATTCTGGCTCAAAATGGCATCAACGAGTTACCACTACAGCTCCCTGTCTTTTTCCATGCTGTCCTTGCCCAATGCCACAATCTCCTGGGAGAACTGCATTTCTTCCTCTCTCTGGGTCCTCATATACAGCTTCCACTTCTCAGACAATCTGGTTTTCCTCTGGGACTCTGCCATGAATTCTGAAGATTTCTCATCCCAAGTCTTCCCCCCTCTCCTCTTCAGGTTAGCCAGCGTCTCAGCAGCACATAGAGACCCTGTCCTTGAGAGTCTGGCCATTGCAGGTGTTGTGGGAGTTTGGAAAAAAGAATTGCTTACTGTTCATATTCCAGACTGGTCATGGTAGCATTTTTTATATAGCTACATGTGATTAGCTCCCTGAGACTCTTCCCAGTCTTGGGATAATCTCTCAGATGGTAAATGATCTACATGTGAGGAGGAGGAGGGTGCTTGGTGCATTGGGATTTCTGAATATGCTGTTTGGGGGTGAAGGGGTTGGAGTTATGTTCCCATTTTGTTTGTGCACTAGAAGCATTTTATGATATGAGTTAAAGGAGATTTATGGCGGGGCATGGGGATGAACTGGATAGTAATCTCCTCTACATCCCCTTTAGGCTCTCAATGTTGTGCTGAAGTGAGTGACTAGGAAGTACAGAATGGTTGTATTCAAAAAGGCAAGAGGCAGACCAGCAAGATATACTGTGAAGTTTTTCAACCAGGATAGGCCCCCTAGATGTGTGCAGGAGTGGGAGGGCCTTGCAAGCTATACCAAGGAGGGGGTCAGGAGTGCCGCCAGCTTTTCCGCCGCCCTAGGCGGCGGAAGGTCCCGCCCCCGAAATGCCGCCCCCGACAGAGGCGGCAGAAGGTCCCGCCCCCGAAATGCGCTGACGACCGGGGCGGCCAGCGCCGCCCAAATCTTAGTGCCCTAGGCGACCGCCTAGGTCGCCTAATGGGTTGCGCCGGCCCTGGAGGGGGTGCACAGCTATGCACTATCATGTGCAAAACAAAACAAATGGAGCAAATCTTCAGTATTCAGTTCTGCTGTATCACTCTTGCAAACATGGAGAAAGGTCAGAGAAAAACAGACAGAGTCCTGTAATGATTGTCAGCTTGAATGCGTGTCACAGGGCATTTATATCTCAGCAGGGAGTAGTATTGTTTACACCTTTACCCAGGTATGCAATATGAATTTCTCTCTCACTAACCAAACACTATGAACACTAACCAAACTTCTTCTCCCATAACCACTGTCTCAGTAAACTGTTGACTTTTGCCCAAATGAATGCTTTTGTTATTTGAATCTGCTGGAGATGATGGTGGTGTGGTGTAAGACTGCAGCTGCACCATGATGGCAGCCCCCATTTTGAGACAGCAGAAAGGGGGAGGAGGTGTTCCACCTCTCAGGACAGATGATGGAAAGGAAAACTGGCAGATGGGCAAAATTGCCCTCCACGCCATAGACCTGTAAACAATTGATAGCTGTGGCATTAGCATGTCGCAGAGGCCGATTGCCAGGTGGAGCAGCTGCCATTTTGAAAACATGCAGGGGGCAGGTGGAGCTGAACAGACAGCATGGGTTGAGGGAGGGAGGTGGGGGCTGGATACTCTGAAGGGCTCCTTGCTCACATCCACCTACAATGGCAGCGGTCCTGGTGCAGTGTTCCCTCTAATTTTTTACGTCCATGTGTGGAATGAATTTTGTTATGTGCACCAATACATCACCTTCATTTTGGTGCACATAACAAAATTCATGTGGTGGGGGTGGGGCCGAGGGGTTCGGCGTGTGGGAGGGGACTCAGGGCTGGGGCAGAGGGTTGAGGTGCGGGGAGAGGTGAGGGCTCTGGCTGGGGGGGTGGGTCTGGGGATGAGGGGTTTGGGGTGCGGGAGGGGGCTCGGGCAGAGGGTTGGGTGCAGGGAGTGAGGGCTCCATCTAGGGGTGAAGGCCCTGGGATGGGGCCGGGGATGAGGGGTTTGGGGTGCAGGCTGTCCTGGAGCTGCGGCGGGGAGAGAAGACTCCCCCCATCCCTCTCCCCGGCAGCTCTGGTGGGCCTGGGCTGAGGGAGGGGCTCTTCTCTCCCAGCTGCGGCAAATTTGGGACAGGTACGTGTTGGGGCTGGCCGGGAGGGGCGCCTCTCCCCGCCCAATGCAGCAGGTCCGTGCTGGGAGAGAAGCATCTCTCCCCGCCGCAGCCCTGAGCCCCTTTGCGGCTTAATAGGCAGCTGCGTAGCCATGAAGCTTAGAGGGAACTTAGGTCCTGGGGCACCAGAATTGAAGCCACAATGCCAGTATAGCACAATAATAAAAAATAATGAATTATAGATACTAACATGCTGAGGTTCCTTCCAGGGAATCTGCCTCTATGGTCCTGGCCAGGACTTGGCTCAGCTGATGCAGGGCAGGAATCAGGGTCAGATGCAGTAGGGCTGGCTTTCCAGCTGGCTGTCGTCAGGGTCCTGAGACCCAAAAAGATCCTGGTTGTCAGTGGACAGCTCCTCTCTGGCTTCCTCCTGCTCAGACCCTGATGGATTTTGCCAGTTGGCCTCAGGTGAGGGTGATGTGAGGGCAGAAGGCTCAAAATTGTGCCTGGGACGGGTTGTGCTATAATTGTGTAGAATACTGTCCAAGTTATCAAAAACCTGACAGGTCACATGTACCCTGCTGGACTGTCTCCTTTGTCCCTTGTTTCAATGTATTTTCTCCTGAGCTGCTTGTTCTTTATCTAGCACTGGTCAACATCCTGGTCGTGACCACTCACAGACACCTGTTTTGCAATGTCCATTTTAAAAGTATTTTTTCGGTCGCTGGCCACAAGAGCTTCCTGAAAAGACACTTCTCCCAGATGGCAATGAGATCCAGGGGCTCAGCAAGGCTCCAAGCAGCTGCACAAGGCATGCTGTGGGGTTTCCGGTATGTTATTGCATTTGTATCACAAGAATGCTTATAGACTGGGATTAGGAGCAAGTGGGCCACAGCTGACTCTGGGCCAGCTTTTAAACTTGGGGGAGTAGTGTTGTCCTGGGAACTTGACACCAGAGCAGGGAGGGCACACAGGAAAACAGACATCTGTAAGTCACCCTGCAAAGCACTGTGAGATAACTGTTGGAAGCATGCAAAAAGTGATGTGCAGCAGTTACATCCACACAAACAATAGACCAAACTAATTCAATTTGAAGCAAACCAAGTCCACTTTGTAAGAGTACTCCAGATAATGCAGAGTTAATGCACAATGATGGACTGGGCATGTGTATATAAGCATTTTCAAACCAGATAAACTCAATTTGATCTGGTTTAAAACCACCATGTAGACAAACCTGTCTCAACAGCAACCAGAAACTACCCGTATTGTTCCGAGTATAGGCCGCTCCTGATTATAAGCCGCACCCTTAAAGTTTGGTGCTATTTTTAAAAAAATTAAATTTTTAATTTTTTTTAACAAAGAAAATATACACATTAGTAGAACAGTAAAACAGTATTTTATTTAATGAATAGGAAGACATGTACCAGTATTTTTAACACTTTTAACACTTTTGGTAGTCCTGCTTTTGACGGCATATGTTATATACTCAGAAATATTGAAAACTATTTTGTAGTTATACTGTTGTAGTTATACTGTAAATAAAGAAGGGAAAAGGAATGGACAACAAGGAGACTGATGAGAACAGTTCTCACCCTCTCCCCTGCCTTTTGATTCCCGGCCGCAGCTGGGATTTAAAGGGCTCTGGGCTCCCCGCCGCGGCGGGCAGCCCAGATCCCTCTGATTCCCCGCCGCGGCTGGGATTTAAAGGGCTCCCCGCCGCGGGGGCAGCCCAGAGCCCTCTGATTCCCCGCCGCGGCTGGGATTTAAAGGGCTCTGGGCTCCCCGCCGCGGCGGCAGCCCAGAGCCCTCTGATTCCCCGCCGCGGCTGGGATTTAAAGGGCTCCCCGCCGCGGCGGCAGCCCAGAGCCCTCTGATTCCCCGCCGCGGCTGGGATTTAAAGGGCTCTGGGCTCCCCGCCGCAGCTGGGGATCCCGATTATAGGCCGCACCCCTAATTTAAAGATTTAAATTAGGGGAAAAAAGTGCGGCCTATACTCGGGACAATACGGTATATATTACAGGAGCCACAGAGTGAAACATAAGGTCACTTTATCAGTGACCAGCAAAATTAACACCACAGTTTACTAGGCTCTCTTATTCATAATCCTACGAGTGATTGAATATCTAGTAGAAAATGTATTGCATCTCTGTTTTCATGGCTAATCAACATGGCTCCCAGCTTCTGTGACAGATCAACCTTCATCTGTCAACAATTTATATCTGATATAGAGAAGAAATAATTCTTCAGAGAAATTTATTAGAAAATAGGAGCACTGTATCTTTGTTTAAGGGTGTGCGAGAGAACAAAACACCATTTTCACCTCCCACCCCTCAGGCACCTCTTGGCTGAAATCCTTCTGGATACTAATTAGGCTTCCATTGACTTGACTGATGGTGTTGCATGACAATTTGTTTTAATTAGTTTCAGCTGGAAGAAGTACAAATGATCTTTATAGAAAAATGAAACCAAACACTATTTTGCCCAGGTCAAAAGGAACCAATTTTTTTCCTCCAAGATAAGTGCACCTGTGAACTCAACATCAATATGATAGAACTTTGAAGGGAGATTGTATTATCTATAGGGGACATCTGCCTAAGACAAGGGGGCATTGCTGCAGCTTAGCGGAGTGGCACTCAAGTGACTGACACAGTACCATAAAGTTGCAAGCAGGTAATTTTCAAATTTCTCATTTCTTATCTATATATCAGACCCTGCTCAGATTAACGTTACCAAGTTAAGGCTACATAGACATTCATACCATTGTATTGTTTTGATATGACTTTCTCTACTTCCAGTAAATCATGTTTTAATAAAATCCATGAAGTTAGCCTATATTATGTGGGAAATTCAGTCTGTCTTCAAAGGGTATGTCTACACTACGGGATTACTCCGATTTTACAGAATTCGATTTTTGGCAACAGATTGTATAAAGTCGAGTGCATGCGGCCACACTAAGCACATTAATTCGGCGGTGTGCGCCATAGTACAGAGGCTAGCATCGACTTCCGGAGTGTTGCACTGTGGGTAGCTATCCCATAGTGTTATACCAATAAAAACCAGCAGGATCTTAAGAGGCATAAGGCAAAGATGCCACATTTATTGTAAATTTAAAAAGAATCATAGTAAGCAGTCAGTTATAGCTATAACATTTCATTCAGTTTCACATTCATACACACACACACACACACACACACACAGACAGACAGAGGTTCTGCATAGATGTCATAGTTACCAGCCTAGAAGTTGCTCATGCCAAGTTACTGGCCAGGTAACCTGGGCATGAGGGTGGAGCCGAGTCCTTGTCAGATTCATCTGATGCTCCTGGAGGCTGGCAGCAGAACCATAGACTCAAAGACTTATTCTTCAGAGTCCAGTTTTATAGGGATTTTTCCCTATGTTAGTTCATGGAAGTTGTTTCATTCTGCTGTTGTTAAATCAATCAGCAGGTGGGTGGCTCCATTCTGTCTTCTTTCCTTTGAGGTGCTGGGGTGGATCCCAGTTCGCCCTCTGGGGGTCATCTGGTTGATTCCACTTGACACCTTCTTCGGCCGATGGATACTCCCTTTCTAGGCTGGCACCTCCCTAACCATTCATGTACATCAAGCATTCATCAACATACATTCCATTTAATCACAGAGGGTGGGGATCTGTTCCTAGGAGCCTTTGCTGGTACAATAAAGTGAAAGTCACTTAATGGCTTATCGCTCACAGCAGGGGTGGTAACATAGTGTTCACAGTAGCTTACAAGTTTTAACAGAAGACCCAAAAGATGTGGGGGGACAAATTGTGGGGGGTCACTGTCACTTGGGGGAATCACTGTTAGTACCTTCTTTAATATCCCTACAATAGCTATCCCATAGTTCCCGCAGTCTCCCCCGCCCATTGGAATTCTGGGTTGAGATCCCAATGCCTGATGGGGCAAAAAACATTGTCGCGGGTGGTTCTGGGTACATGTTGTCAGGCCCCCCTCTCCCTCCCTCACTCCGTGAAAGCAACGGCAGACAACCATTTCGCGCCTTTTTTCCTGGGTGAACTATGCAGACGCCATACCATGGCAAGCATGGAGCCCGCTCAGCTCAACATAGCAGTCATGAACATTGTAAACACCTCACGCATTATCGTGCAGTTTATGCTGAACCAGAACCTGCAAAACCAGGCGAGGAGGAGGCGGCGACAGCAGCGCAGCGACGAAAGTGATGAGGACATGGACACAGAATTCTCTCAAACTGCGGGCCCCGGTGCTTTGANCATGACGCTCGCATCTTCAGGAACACTAGTCTGTTTAAACGGCTGCAGCAAGGGATTTACTTCCCAGACCAGAAAATAACTGTTGGGGATGCTGACATGCCTATAGTTATCCTTGGGGACCCAGCCTACCCCTTAATGCCATGGCTCATGAAGCCATACACAGGCAGCCTGGACAGTAGTCAGGAGCTGTTCAACTATAGGCTGAGCAAGTGCAGAATGGTGGTAGAATATGCACTTGGATGTTTAAAGGGTCACTGGCGCACTTTACTGACTCACTCAGACCTCAGCAAAACCAATATTCCCATTGTTATTGCTGCTTGCTGTGTGCTCCACAATCTCTGTGAGAGT